>CM032644.1:16959960-17119397 GCA_019097785.1 Fraxinus excelsior
TGTTTTTTCGGTTTAAATCTTGTAATGTGAATTTATACACAGAAAAGGCAATAAGGCTCAAATGGGCTCAACAATGGAAAATTCAATTATAGGGTCGGCTATTTGGCTAATGAAGCTCATTTATGTAACAAAGATGGCCTTAATCATGTTCGTGCATTCATGTATCAGTGTGATCTTGAAGAGAATCAATGCAAGTTCTAGAGAAACAAAACTATGAAAGAATATCACACATGAAAAGAAATAATGAGACTGTTATGGATGTATCAGTCTAAAGGCTCAAAAATCTCACCGACTTTTGTCTACAGAATTTAGTTACTACTATCCTCAAAGAAAATAACTCCACTAATCAACCATAAGTTGGAGGATTATTCATTCAATCATGTTATGAGTTCTTCAAAAGCTTAATTAATTCTAGCAAATAGCGTACACAACCAAAAATCTTTTAACCTCAACTTCTCTTCTTGAAAAATCATGCACAAAGTATTGAAATTAAACTCACTCAATCTAAATGCAATAAATCCAAATCCCATCCCCCACACTTAAAACTTACATTGTCCCCAATGTAAGGTCCAATGCAAAGAAAATGACAAACATAACTAAAATAAATGATGGAATACGAAAAATAAAAACAAAAATAAAAAGATAAAGGAACGAACTCCCCTTGGGTTGCCTCCCAAGCAGCGCCTTTGTTTATTGTCTTTGGCTCGACTCAATGTTTCTTTATTCAGCCCGGGTCTATCATGGTTGGCTTCGATCTTCTTTGCAGTGCACCAAGTCCATTGGGAATGATAACTAGGATTGTTCCTCCACCTTCATGGAATGTATACTTGTAGTGACTGGGGTGAGGCTTCAAATTCGAAATGAAAGTCTGCAAAACAGAAGATAGAGGCTTCTCATTAGAAACTGGTAATACAAAACAAGAACTGGTACCTGACTTTGGAAGAGCATTTAATGCTGCCATAGTTCTTTGTAACTCAGTGTTTAAGGGCAGCTCATCTTTTTCCTTCCCAAGATACTCAATATTGACAACTTCCCATTCTTTTGTAGCAACAAATTCGAAAACATCATGTGCTAATTGATCAATCACATCAATAAAATGAACATGGTTATTATTACACTGATGTTTCATGGAATCATATATATTAAGTGTGATAGTTTTATCATCAAATTCCATGGTTAGTGTGCCATTATGAAAGTTCATTTCAATTTTGGATGACCTTAAGAATGATCTTCCCAACAAAATAGGGAGAGTTTGATTACTATTGCCCATGTCAAGCACATAAAAATCAACAGGAAAAATCAACTCATTAACTTTCACAAGAACATCCTCAACTACCCCCTTAGGATGGGCATTAGATTTATCAGCTAGTTGAATTATCACACTAGTGTCAATTAAAGGTCCTAGTTTCAAGGAAGTGTATACAGAATATGGCATGACATTAATAGATGCTCCGGAATCTAACACGACCTTCTCAAACTTAGTATTGCCTATCATGCAAGGGATATTGAACATACCTGGATCCGTGCACTTTGCAGGAAGTTTCTCTTGAATTATTGCAGATACATGTTCTTCAACTTTTACCCTTTCAATCCCCTTCAATTTCTGTTTCCTTTTACTTGTGTACAAGTGTTTTAAAAATTTAGCATAACGAGGCATTTGTTTAATAATATCTAAAAGTGGAATATTTACCTCAAATTTACTAAAAATTTCATGCAGTTCATCATGATATCGTTCATATTTCCTAGATCCTACTAAAGGTTGAGGAAAATGAGGTATATGTTTATAATCAGAAAGAGGTGGAAACTTACGCTCAGTTACCTCAGTATCATTAGGAGCACTCTTTTTTGTTGTGATATATTCCTTATTTTCTTCCGTCGATGATGTAGGGGCTACCTTCACTAGAGCTTCAACCTCTTCTCCACTTCTCAACATGATTGCATTTACATTTTCTTTTGGATTTATCACTGTTTGAGATGTCAATTTTTCCATATTCTGTGACTCCAACCTACTAACCGCGTTAGCCATTTGACTCATTTGATTCTCCAAACTTTGAATGCTAGCTCTTCTCTCCTGTTGAAATTGTAAAGTGTTAGTGGCAAGAGATTTAACCATATCTTCTAAAGACATACTAGAGTTAGAAGTTTGGCCATGTTGATGTTTAGGAGGGTATGGCTAACTATATTGCTGAAAATTCTGCCAATTTTGATTCATAGGTTGATTCACTTGTCGATTCCCATAACTAAGATTTGGATGATCCCTCCATCCTTGATTGTACATGTTTAAATAGGGATCATAATTCCTCTGTTGTTGTCCAGGGAAGCTACCGGCTGCATTTACGTGTTCAACGGATTCTTCTTGAAGTATTGGACACATATCAGTTGGATGACCTACAAATGAACAAATTCCACAAGTCTTTGCTGTTTGCATAGTACCTACAGCCATTTGACAAATAAGAGTAGTTAGACTCGCAAGTTGTTGTTCAATGGATGAAACATTTACCTCATTAACATGTGTAGATGGCATGTGGAGTCTAGTGCCAAATTGTTGAGAATTGGCAACCATATTTGCAATCAAGTTTCTTGAGTAGTAGATCGAGTTATGGGCATAAACTATCAAGGAAACTAAAAAAAAAAATATGAAAAAAATGAAAAAAAAAAAAAAGTTAAAAAGAAACTAGAATAAGAAAAATAAAATTCTATGCTAAAATTCCTAAAAATAATAAATTGTCTAAAAATCTAAAAATTATGATTTTTTTGATTTTTTTTTCGAAATAAAATAAACAACTAAAGAAGCACAAAAATAAATTAACACCACTCCCCGGCAACGGCGCCAAAATTTGGTGTGTTGTCGTAGGCACCCAAAAATAGTCCTTAAACCTCGAAAACTAATGTAGTAGTGGAAGTAAGGGTCGATCCCACGAAGAGTGTGTAATTCAATATTTTATGCTCCGTACAATGATTGGGGGGGTTTGTATGCAAACAATTGTAAATAACGCAATTAATAACAATGAAAATTAAATTAACGAAAATAATCAAAAGACTAACCTTGGTCTAAGTCAATATCCACCTTCGAAAATCCACAATTGATCATAGATGCAAAGATAATTTAATTCATATTTTGAATATTCACCGTTGGAATTATTTTCCTATTTCTCCTTAATTTTAGTTAGTTAGAAACCAGCGTTCTAATTAACCCTAATTACTAAATAACCCCAGACCAGCGCTCAAGATTCAATTTAATAACAGCTTTACACAATAGAGAAACCGATGAACTAGATAACACAAACACCAGCG
This sequence comes from Fraxinus excelsior, assembly GCA_019097785.1. NCBI lineage: Eukaryota > Viridiplantae > Streptophyta > Magnoliopsida > Lamiales > Oleaceae > Fraxinus > Fraxinus excelsior. The sequence continues at coordinate 16,963,255 of CM032644.1, forward strand.
GTTGCATTCAATCTATTTAAACATTCTTCTTAAGATTTAATAACCTCTATCGCAGAAAATTATCTAATCCTAGTGCTTCACAAGTTAAAGGGATCAAACAATTACGGATTTGATATTTAACTTAGTGGTAGATTGCAACGAATAATAAACTAGTAGGCCTCATAGCAATTAAACATAACAATCATAAAAATAAGTGCAGAAAAATATTCAATACTCAAAAACATGAATTAAATTAAGAAAAATCATTTAGATCTCACAATATGTGGTTCCGAGGCTTCAATCTCCTTCGACCAAGTGTAAAAGTTTAGTTACAATTCATGAATATAAGAGAAAAATAGAGAAGAATAGAGTTGGGAGGCGTTCTCCTCTTGTGTTTTTGCCTCCTTAGGTTTATTTATACTTCCCTACACATTCTTGGCCAATTTGGAGTCTTTTTCTCGAGTTTTCGCGGCCCAAACGATAAAAACCTAAAATCTGTGGCGGCGCGCGGCGCTTGAGCGCTATATGAGAGCGCTAGAAATCTGTCCATTTTGCGTCAGCTTCAATATCTTCATCATAACTTTCTCTTCCGATGTCCGATTGAGACGATTCAAGATGCGTTAGAAAGATAACTCAAAGGGCTACAACTTGTATTCAGATACCATCTTCAAATTTGATCGTTTACCATGTCCAAAATTGGTCTCAATATGAGGTTGAAAACCGATGCAAAACTTTTCAGTTTGGAAGTTGATATGTGAAAATGTCTTGGCCATATTTCATCCATTTGAATCCTTTCTTCATCCAATTGACCTCTAACACTCTCGAATCTTCATCACTAGGTTAGAAACAAGTTTAGGATATTTGCACTTTAGTCCTTGAACTTTCACTTTCTTCCATTTTGGTCATTTTTCACATATTTCTTCCAAATTACGCCATATCCATAGAATTGCCACCTAAATCAAAATATGAGCGTATTGAGTACATTTTAGCACAAAATAATCATACGAGCACATAAAATAAGGAGAGAAAAATATGAATTTTACATTCCTATCAACAATCGATCTGATCGGTCAGGTTACGGGGTCGAGAGGGCAGCGCCCCTTGTGAGGTCCAGAAACAATGCCCCATGTGGTGATTGACCTGACTGGTCAGGTCAGGGGACAGAACCCCTCATGGAAAAAAATAAATAAAATTCAGTATTTGGCAAAAAAAAAAATAATTCAGTAATAATTTCGAAAATCGTGAAATGTGGTACAATTAATAGAAAATGAATTTTACATACATTTTATTACAATATAGTTATGAATTAGCACATTGCAACAAATTTACAGTTATAACATAATCCGATTAAAAAAAGAAATATAAAAAAAATATAGACACCCTCTTAAATTTACCCATCTTATTTCATTTCTCTCCACAACCTTTTGGAACAATTTTAGGCTAATAAAAGAATATGTATTATGTATCTCAATATTAAAAAAAAAATTACGTGTGTGCACGAAGACACGGCCGTGTCTCTATGCGCACACCATGTCTCCGTGTGGCACAGTATCTCCATGCTTAATGGAGACACGGACGTGTTTTTTTTTAATTTACATTTTGAATCAAAACTAACCCAAACCCACGGTTTTCATATAATCCATTCTCATTCAAATTCACAAAATTCCCAACAACTCCTTTAAAATTCATCATTAATTTCATTATTCATTCATAGTAATTCACACAATACTGTAAATCACAAATCAATCTATAAAAATTTATTAAAAGCTCAAAAGCCCCTACCAATACATAAGGAGATCTTCATCTAATTTATTCCTCACATTGACAACAACATAGTTTAAAATATAAACAAGAATAACTGCAGGTATTAGTTAGAGAAAATTCGAAAACCTAACGTGTTGGAAATTAGTTTCAAAATGTTATTTGAGGATAATATGTGATTGGGCAGTTAAATTAAAGAAAGGGAAAAAAATGGAGACAGAGACATTCCCATGTGCACACGGACTCTCCGTACAGCACAGAGAGACGAGATCTTTTTTAATAAATGGGTAAATTGAAGAGTAACCCACTTAGCAAACCCACTCTTATGATATAGTGGCTTCTGAGAGTTGAATTTATCGATGATAAGTTTTCAGAAATTAATCAAAATCCAAGAACAAAGTAAATTAAACTATCAAACATTCAACATTTTGTAAAGGACTTGAATCTAAAGAAATCAAAATAGCAAAAACCATTCAAGGAATTTTCTGGGTTCATGGCTGCTATCGATTTACTTTAATTATGAGGATGAGTAAAGGTTGTTCTGTTAGTAATTTCTTGCAAAGCTATTAGAAATAACTTGATATAAGATGGTGTTAAATAGCAAAATTATTTAGAAAGAGATTATACATTTGAAAAGCCTGCAATGCAAGAGAGACCTGTTGCCAAAAGAAGAAAACTGTCTTAGAGCATATTTGCCTGAACATCGCACAAAGAAGACAGTAAACAGTAAAATATACAGCAAAAGAAGGGGGAAATAAAGTCAAGAAAACATGTTATGTTAAAAAATTCTTAACATTTCATGATGTCAGCATTGGTAGTAAATGATCTCATATGAACAGTGGCACAAATTTGTCTCTTTTGTATATTGTAGTGATATACGTTGATGAATTTAAAGTGTGTCGTGTTTATATGAAGGTTAAGTGATAATTTAATAAAAAAATGTATGTCAAAGGTTGACAATAATTTTGCACCATCGTAAAGGTTAAATAATAATTTTCTACTCAAATAATAATTTTTGGATCATTGGTACAATGCCTCTTATAACTTGCTAATTGGTTGCATATCATTTTCCACCAAGGGAATCTTGTGCAAATCTTAATTTATTATTTCGTGATATAATTTGTTATATGTTGACCTCATACTCTACTCTCGTCAACGTGTCAAGTTTTTGCATAGTTGGGCAAAATTTAAGTGCACATGATCTTCTTCGAAGGTGGGGAGTTCGACGCTCTAATCAGTCAATGAATATTTGGGTGTAATAATGAACGAGAGTTACAATGTGTGTATTTACCAAGCAATGTTCCTACTGAAGGTGTAAAATTCCATTACCATTGGATGATACCAAGTGTTAGCTTTTATAATGAACGGCAAGATGAGGTTACCATTGGATGTGTGACATGTGATCTCATCCTAACGGATCGTAAGTTGTCCTCATAGGCTTTACATCTAGTTATCCTATGTATCTTAAGTGAACTGAAAAGTGATTGTCATGTTCTAGGCCTCCTACCTGAAAAGTAGACTAAGAGGGTGTCTATTACAAAAGTGTCAATCAATTAGATGTTTGAAAGCTTTGTAGGCTGAAGCAATGTCATCGAAGATGCCTTGTTTTCAAAAATGCAATGTATCCAATTGCGGGACCTCACTTCAAACATGGAGATATAGCATTTACATGTCGCTTCGGATGAAGTACCCAAATCACTTCGACTTTCATGTCTAATCATCTCCGTTGAGTTTTAGAAGGTAAAGTGATGTGGAGTGCAGGCCTTGAGTGGCTTCTAGCAATTTTCTATTTGTCTTCCACGTGCAACGAGGCATAACAAAAGTATTCCAAGTCTAGAGATGAATATTTATGTAAGGCATAGATTTTGGCAGGAGCGTGGGGTAGATAATGTATGTGAAGTGCGGCCTTAGAATTGCCTTTAAAATTCAGCTTAACTGAAGTGATGTAGTGATTGGCATTCAATATTTGGTAGTCATAGTTGGAAAAGCAATGAAGTTATTGTTTGTTATTTTTTATGATTGATGAGATTGTGAGTGTTCTAGTGGTACTCATTTCCAGGTGACATTAGGGCTAAGTAAATAGTTGACTTAATGTGATGAGGCGTAACAAAATAATTCTTAAGGATAGACATGAAAATATATATAAGGCATGGACTTTTGTTGTTGACAAGGCCTACAATGTGTACTAGAGTGAAACTCAATTTTGTCGGAGCAAGGTTAATATGCATATGAGGAGAGCAATTGTGGGGCGAAGTCCTAATGTAGGGGTAAAAGCCTCTTTCCATATATGAGGAGTTACTGTGGAGGCAATGTCCCATATTGCAGGGATGAGGCCCCTATACTTGGAGGAAATATAGTTGTATAAATAAAGTGTTGGAAAAAATGAATACAATGGCCGACTTTGACATAAATTTTGAGTGGGACCCGTTTGGTTATTTTGGAAGATCAAGATTGATTTGTATTATTCTCCGTGAGAACATCGAAATCATATATTTACTTGCCAATGATTGGGTGAATGAAAATTAGAGCTCAATGTAATGCATTGGAAAAAAATTTGTATTGAAATGAAACTTGTTTAAAGTTATCCCACATAGAAAAATAGATAAAGACATAACTACTTTAAATATGATTGCATTTTAGAAGGGTGTAATCATGTGTAGTATAGAGGCTCTCTCTACGTGCGCACACATGTGGTGCAAATCACATACTGAAATAGGCTTCGAATTTTGAACTTGTGTGCAGGCGTAACCTGCATACATGAATGTCGAACCGAATTGACCGAAAATTGGCCCCTTATGAGGGTCCATGTTTTACCTTTATTTTATTTTTCCTAAAATCTTTCAAATTCTTTTAACTCCTGAAACTCATGTGATTATGCATATTTTAAAGGAGAGATTAACATCCGGATTAATGGTGATTAGTAACATAACTCCATGTTGTTAATTCTCCATTACAGTCTATTTATTTAGCCGTCTTCCTCCATTGCATACACACAAAAAATTTATTTTTCTGCATAAAAAGAAAAAAAATTCAGTATGCATATATAATTTATTTTCGTTAAGATCTTGGTGATAGTGTTCAGATACTAAGTTAGTTCGTCGGAGTAGTATCTACATTGTTGAAACTCTAATTTTTTTTCGTTGTATTTTGGGAAATAGACGCTTGAACTAAACCTCATGCACCTACGGCGAGGGGATGAATCTGTTTTAAGGAAAGTGTGTTCACACATGCCTTAGTTCATTTGATTAATTTATTTTCATTTGATTCTTTTTTAAATAAAGCAATTTAGATTACTTGTTCAGTTTTTATTATAATTAATAAATTATTTAATTTATAATAGTTTGGCTAACATTCGGTTAGCTAGTGTTCGATATATGTTTATACGATATTTTTCTTAGTTACAAATCTGGTATATGTCCATCCGGTGTTTGTTAAGTCGGTATTCATTCACGATTATTTTAATCTAACAATCTTAAAACAAATTCATAACAGACAAGTTCATTTTGGTTTTATTAAAAACTAATATTTGTTTGATTTTTAGAAATGGCAACTGAACCAATCAATACGGATGTGGTCTCTGAAAACCCGACTGTAGGTTCTGCTGTGCCTCAAAGTTTCAAGTTTTGTTGTGACTCAAAAGCCAAGTTCTGTTGTGGCTAAATTGTCAAGCTATGCTATGAGCTAGACTGTGGCTCAACTAACTGGCCATACCATTACTATTCAAAGGTGGTGGCAGAAAATGTTGTTTTACCAACCACCTTGAACCATGTGAGGTTCTTGACTGAAACTATTCTTAAACTCAAAGGGGTGAGGAAAATGTTCAAGCCGTTAGCGCACTTGATGCGTGTAAACATTCATATTTTTTTATGTTGAAACTACATCATGAGTAGCTTAGCAGACTCGCTATACAATGTGTATAGTACTATAAAAACTGCTAAGGAGTTTATAGGAGTCATTGGATCGAAAATATAAGACTAAGATGCTAGGGCCAAGAAATTCATTGTTGGCCGATTCTTAGACTACAAGATGGTGGACTCCAAACGAGTAATTAGTCAAGTGCAAGAACTCCAAGTGATTCCTCATGAGATTCATGCCGAAGGGATGATTTTGAGTGAAACTTTCCAAGTGGCTGCAATTATTGAAAAATTGCTCCCTACGTGAAAAGATTTCAAAAATTATCTTAAGCACAAGCGAAAGAAAATGAATGTTGAAGAACTGATTTTTAGACTTCGAATTGAAGAAGACAACAGAAGTTCTGAAAAGAATATGTTCAATCATATTGTGACTAAAGCCAATGTTGTTGAGCACAGTCAAAGCTTTAAGACGTTCAAGAACAAGTCTAGGACATCTGGTGGCAAATATGCTAAGTTGGGACCGAAAGGAAGCATTTCTAAGAAAAAATTTCAAGGAAAATGATTCAATTGTGACAAAGTAGGCCACAAGTCTTCGGAGTGTAGATTGTCAAAGAAGAATAATAATAAAAAAAAAAAGCAAATGTGGTTGACTACATGACACATGATGTGTCGAAGATGAATCTCGCAGCTGTTATTTTTGAAGTAAACATGGTGGGTTCTATCCCAAAAGTGTGGTGGATTGACACCGGTGCTACAAGGCATGTGCGCTCCAATAAAAAGTTGTTTGCTGTATTTGAAGCAATTGAGCATGATGAGAAGTTGTTCATGGGAAATTAAACAACTTTTGAAATCAAGGGTCAAGGAAAAGTGGTTTTGAAGATGACTTCGGGGAAAGACTTGACTCTTAACAATGTGTTGTATGTGCCGAAAATTCGCAAGAACCTAGTGTTCGGGTCGACTTTGAATCCGTATTGTATTTGAGTCAGACAAAATTATTTTGTCAAAAAGTGAAATGTTTGTCAGAAAAGGTTATGTTTCTGATTGTATTTTTAAACTAAATGTAATGGTTGTGAAGTCGAAGATTAATAAAGTTAATTCTTCTGCTTACTTGATTGAGTCCTCTAATTTATGGCATGGTAGACTATGATATATTAATTATGATACCTTGTGTAAATTAATTAACTTGAATTGTATACCAGCATTCCAGATTGATTCTAAACATAAGTACGAAACTTGTGTTAAGACTAAATTGACAAGGTCCTCATTTAAGTCAATTGAACGGAATACAGAATCACTTGATTTAATTTACAGCGACGTATGTGATTTAAAACTTGTACAAACAAGATGTGGCAACAATTACTTTATTGCTTTTGTTGACAATAGTATAAAATATTGTTATGTGTATCTGCTTAAAAGTAAGGACAAAACTATAGAGAAATTTATTCTTTATACGAATGAAGTTGAAAATCAACTTAATAAGAAAATTAAGGTGGTGAGTATGAAGCACCATTTGCTAAATTTTGTGCACAACACGGAATCATACATGAAATCACTCACCTTATTCTCCACAACAAAATGGAGTTTCTGAATGAAAAATCGTACCTTAAAAGAAATGATAAATGTAATATTAGTAAGTTTTGGGTTACCTCAAAACATGTGGGAAGAAACTATATTATCATTAAATTACCTTCTAAATAGGGTGCACCAAAAGAAAATGGAAAAGGCCTTATATGAGTTATGAAAAGGAAGAAAATTTTCATATAAATACTTAAGAGTGTGGGAGTGTCTTGCTAAAGGCTGTTCCAACACCAAAGAAGGTAAAGATAGGCCCGAAAATTGTAGATTGCATCTTCATAGGCTATTCACATAATAGTAGTGCTTATCGGTATCTTGTACATGAGTCTAAAATCCCAGACATACACAAAAACACGATAATGGAATCGAGAAATGCTTCATTCTTTGAATATATATTTTCGTACAGATCCAAAGAGGAAGCAAGATCTTCTAAACAGATACATGAGACTATGGTTGAAAATAGTTAGGACTAAGAATTAGAAGAAGAGGTTGAAGCTGAACTAAGACGTAGCAAAAGGAAAATGACAAACAAATCTTATGGTCTTGATTTTCTGACTTAAATGTTAGAAAGTGAATCTCGAATCTTTCAAGAAGCTGAGAACTTTTCAGAAGGACTTTAGTGGAAACATACCATTAAAAATGAAATATATTCCATTTTACAAAATCACAAATGGGAGCTAGTGGATCTTCCTCCAGGAAGTAAACCATTAGGTTACAAATGGATTTTCTAAAGGAAAATGAAAACAAATGAGAATACCTTGATTATTTTGATACATATTTTCCAGTGACGAGAATAACATCTATTAAAATGATATTTACGATTGCTGCTATGAGAAATCTTGAAATACATCAAATGGATGTTAAAACTATTTTTCTAAATAGAGATTTAGAAGAAGAAATCTACATGGAACAATCATAGGGTTTTTCATCACTGGATAGAAAAGGAAAGTGTGTAAATTGTTGAAGTCATTGTATGGGTTGAAACAAGTTCCAAAACAATGGCATGGGAAATTTGACAATGTTATGATGGAATGTGGATTTAAAATTAACGAGTGTGACAAATATGTCTACGTCAAAGACACCAAAAATGATTATGTCATTTTATGTCTTTACATTGACAGCATCCTTATTATTGGTAGCAACGATAAGATAATTAAATTCACTAAAAATATGTTAAATTCAAAGTTTGATATGAAAGATATGAGTTTAGCTGATGCCGTACTTGGAATTAAAATTAGGAGAACATCAAATGGACTCATTCTAAACTAGTCACATTATGTGGACGAAATTCTAGAAAAGTTCAGCAATGATGATAATGGAATGGCTAGAACACCAATAGATATGAACCAGCATCTGTCTAAAAAAAGGTGAGAGTGTTTCTCAAGTAGAATACTCTAGAATTATTGGAAGTTTGATGTACTTGATGAGTTGTACAATACCAGACATAACATACACAGTTAGTAAGCTGGGTAGATACACAAGTAATTTAGGAGATGACCACTAGAAATGAATAGTAAGAGTACTAAGGTACTTAAAATATACTCGTAATTTTGGACTGCACTATACCATATATTCAGCAATCATTGAAGGATATAGTGATCCAAATTAGATATCTGATATAAAAGACTCCAGATCTACTAATGGATTTGTGTTCACATTGAGAGGTGCAGTTATATTCTAAAAATCCTCTAAACACACTGTTATAGCTAAATCTACCATGGAATATGAGTTTATAGCTTTAGATAAATGTGGTGAAGAGGGTGAGTGGTTACGCAACTTCTAAGAGGATATTCCAAAATGATCAAAGCATGTGCCAGCAATTTGCATACATTGTGATAGTCAATCAACAATTGGAAGGGCGCAGAGTAACAAGTACAATTGTAAGTCTATACATATGTGTCGTAGACACAATACCATAAGACAACTCCTCTCAACCAGAGTTATCTCTATAGATTATGTAAGGAAAATTATCAAAAGGAATGTGACTTAAGCCCTTAACTAATAAGTTAATATAAAAGAAACTCAACATAGTTGATTGGAGATCGTTCAACGGGACAACCTAATTGTAAAGACTTAATTGAATCATTGTGGGAGATATTACCTCATGTCCATTCCTATGATCCAATAGTGATGCCCGTAAGGATGAAGGATAAGCAATAAGTTTTTAATAATTCTTATGTGTTGAAAATAGAGTGAAGTAATGCGGGTTACTTGGAATAAGAAATCACTTATATGAGAGAGAAGTTGGGCCGCTTCTAAGAGAATTGTGTAAGGCTCAATTCTTAGGAACTCTCGTAGAACCAAGCATATGTTCATGGCCAAAACGAACATAACAATGAGAACTGAATTGTGTTAAGAAGAACCATGTGTGAATTATATCATCTTTTACATAAAAGGTAAAACAACTCAAGTACATCGTGTCTACTAGTCAGTAAGTAAAATCAGAATGGAAGGTTCAAATGGTAATACCTACATATCCTATGCAGGTTTCAACCGTTGAACTATGTCACCAAGTCTTTATATCTTCCTTTTCTACATTTTTCAATTTTTATTCATGTGGTAGATTGTTGGAAAAAATGAATACAATGCACTTTGGCATAAATTTTGAGTGGGACCCGTTTGGTTATTTTGGAAGATCATGATTGATTTAAGTTCTCATCTATAAGAACATCGAAATCATATATTTACTTGCCAAGAATGATGCTCAAGTGAATGAAAATTGGAGCTCAAAGTAATGCATTGGAAAAAGTTTTGTGTTGAAGGAAAACTAGTTTAAAAGTTATCACACATACGAAAATAGACAAAGGCATGAATACTTTAAATGTGATTGCACTTTAAAAGGGTGTAATTATGTATAGCATAGATGCTCTCTCTACATGCGCACACAGAGGGTGTAAATCACATATCGAAATAGGGTTCAGACTTTAAATTTGTGTGCATGCACAACCCGCTCACACAAATGTCAGATCGGATTGACCAAAAATTGGCCCTTTAAAGGGTCCACGTTTTGCCTTTATTTTATTTTTTCTAAAATCTTTCAAATTCTTTTAACTCGTGAAATTCATGTGAGTATGCTTGTATTAATGGAGAGATTAATAGTCCGATTAATGTTGATTAATAACATAACTCCTGGATGTTAATTCTCCATTACAGTCTATTTAGTTATCTTCCTCCATTGCATACATACAAAAAAAATTATTTTTCTGCATAAAAAGAAAAAATAATTCAGTCTGCATACATAATTTATTTCCGTTAAGATCTTGGTGATAGTGTTAAGATACTAAGTTAGTTCGTCGGAGTAGTATCTGCAGTGCTCAGACTCTACTGTTTTTTCCGTTGTATCTTGGGAAACAGAAACCTCAAGCACCTACGGTGAGGGGGCGAATCTGTTTTAAGGAAACTGCATTCACACATACCTCAGTTCATTCGATCAATTTAAAAAAACAATTTAGATTACTTGTTCTGTTTTAATTATAATTAATAAATTATTTGATTTTTAATAGTTTGGCTAACATTCGGTTAGCTAGTGTCCGGTATATGTTTATACGGTATTTCTCTTAGTTGCAAATCTGGTACGTATTGCAAATTCGGTATGTGTCCATCCGGTATTTGTTAAGCCGGTATTCATTCACGATTATTTTAATCTAACTTGAAGTACTAGTTTTCAAGAATGAGGGGTCTTCACGTAGCAAGAGCATAGTTGCAAAGGCGAATTCCCATTTTTTAAGGGATGAGGTATCTGCAAGTGAAATATTGGATCTAAAGTCACACATCTGATGTGGGAAGAAATTAATAGGATGCATAACAATGATTTGAAGGATTTAAGAGGCGACAATTGAAGTGTTGTGCAATTTCAAGACACGCGTTACCCTAGGCAATACACGACAATGATGAACTACAATATTGCATCTTTCGAGGTCACGCATTTCTTTGTGTGCGTTAAGCGCATGGCTTCATCTTGGTCCTCTGTTAAAGTTTCAAAATGGCGCATTTTGTCTCAATGGTTTAGATAAGCTTAACACGTGGACATTTAAGATTAATCTTGATTTGATCTAACGATTGGGGAGTCAAGGCCTTGCCTATTAAAAGGGGTCTTCCTTTACCCTTGATCTCTTTACTAGCACTTTCAACCTTTTAAGAATAAATTGAGAGAGTTTTGTTGACTGTTTCCGTAAAGTTGTAAGATTCCGACCAAGTTTAGAGCAAGAAACATAAGAGTGTTTGGGTAACTCATCTAACTTAGTTCGTTATCTCCACATTTTCTACAATGAGAGCTCCGCACGAGAGTGTTACCCAAACAGGTTAAATTTAAGGGATGGAAAATTTTTGGGAGTTATCCTTTTAAAAATAGTTAAAAGGAATCAACAGACATAAAAAACAACAAAAAGCAGCAATTAAGCTTATTCGTGACAAATTTTGATCTGGGTCGGACCGTAGTTGACTGCGGTCAACCCTTGAATTTGTCCGTTTATTATCTCTTTTGCATTAAGGCTCCGTTTAATAGTACACATTTTCCATGGAAAATAGAAAGTGAATTTTTTTTTTCCATTTTTCCAATTTTGTAGTGTTTGATAGGCAAAGTTTTCTCGGGAAAATGTTTTTCAACTTTCCAAATTTCCACATTTTTTAGGAAAATAAATTCTTGATATTTTGGTAGGTAAATATTTTCCAAGTTTTTTTTCAATTTTTTTTTTTTTTTTTGGCAATTGGAACAAATTCTAGACTCAATGGTAGAAAACATTATCACTTAAATGAACAATTTTTATAAAAAATGAAGTCAAACGGACACCAAACTTTCAACATTTTCCATGAAAAATTATACTAATCAAACAAAATTAATTACAATTCTCAGTAAAACAATTTCTGGACAAATCAATTCTCTGTAAAATATTTTCTTTCCACTCATTTTCCACATTTGCAATCAAATGGACCCTAATCTTCAATTTTGATGTTGAAACTTTCAAAATCTTTCTTATTGATCCCCGAAACATCATAATCATTCAAAACTGATTTGTCTTAAGTTTCAAAAAGTGTGCAATTTATCCCCAAACTTTTAAAAGTTGAATATCACCACCAAAATCTGCCATTTTTTTTTCAATAGCTCTAGTTTTACTTCTTATCGCTCAATGCCATCTGGTTCGTCTTTAATTGCATCAAACCAACTTCAAATTACCTTAAAACTATCATTTTTCACTTCAAGTGAATTATTAGATTTCACAAATGAAGGTGATCACCAGCTGTAACCATCTTTGACCATTGATTCTGTTACTGCCATTATCGTTTCGTTTGTTGCTCATTGTTGAGCTGCTTTGTAGTGTGTAGCTTTTCTATTGGTTGAGTTTGTTATATGCAGGGTTGTATATTCCTTTGTAGTGGGTCATATGCTGTATATATATAGGTTGCTTCTTCTACATAATTTTTAATTTACTCGATTCTAATATTTTCAAGAGAGAATTCTCAAGTTCATCATTTTTCTTTCTTCTCCAATTATATATTTGAATTCTTATATGGTATCAGAGCAAGGTTAATCAAATCAACCATGACTGCAAAAACTCTTCCCACAGACTCTTCTTCTGCTTCTCCTCCAAAAACTTCAAACCCATTTCTCAATTTCACCGATGTCACCAATCCTTATCGTCTTGACCATGGTGATAATCCATCGGTTTCTCTTGTTCCTGAACTTCTTACAGTTGACAACTACATCACTTGGTCTAAGGCAATGTGCAGAGCTCTTAGAGCCAAGAACAAATTAGGCTTCATCAGTGGTGCTGTCACCAAGCCAACTAGTTCAGAGGACCCTTTGTTTGAGGCTTAGGAACGTTGTAATGATCTTGTGACCTTCTGGGTGCAAAATTCCATCTCCCCATCAATCAAGTTTAGAATAGCTCTTGTGGATGATGCTGTTGGGCTCTGGGATGAGCTGAAGGAGCGATTTACTCAACAAAATGGTCCGCGAATCTTCCAGCTTAAGAAGGCCATTGCAAGTTTGCAACAGGAGCAAGATTCAGTAAATGTTTATTATGGAAAGTTGAAATCATTTTGGGATGAGCTAAATGTGTTCTACCATTTGCTTGACTGCACCTATGGGAAATTAACTACACTCACTAACAGATACCAAATGGATTGTGTAATACAGTTCTTGATATGTTTAAATGATTCATACATGAACTCACGAGACCAGATTTTGCTCCTTGATCCCTTACCCTCAATTGGGAAAGTTTTGTCCATGATTCAGCAACAAGAAATGCAGCACCTGATGCTTAACAATCTGCCATCACCTGATATGATGGCCTTGGCTAGTAGGAATTTTTATTCCATTCCTAAATCAAGTATCAAGTCTGGCCAACCCTTCAAGTGTGACCGTCCTTACTATACCCACTGCCATGCACCAGGACATGATCTAGAAGCCTATTTTAAAGCAGGGAATGCCGAGCCACCAACTTGTACTCATTGCCATATGAGTGGTCATGTAGTCGGGAAGTGCTACAAACTCTATGGGTATCCACATGGGCATAAGTACTTCAACAAAGGAAAATCTCTAAAATATTTTGCTAATACTACCACTGCAGATCAAGATGAGGATTCAAATTCAAGAGTTGGTCTTACAAAGGGACAATATCAACAATTTCTCTCTCTGTTGCAGCAAAAGGACAATCGAATAATGCCTCATACTTCTACCAACCCATCTAAGGCAGCCTTCCACCCCATCGATCTCTTGCTCCACCTCTTCTCAGAGAACCTTACTCTCTACAGAAACTCATTGGATTATCGACACATGTGCTACAGACCATATGGTCTGCAGCACCTCCCTGTTTACCACCATTGATTCTGAGGTATCTTATTCTGTTAAGATGCCAAATGGTGATGAAGTACCTGTTACGCATATAGGAACAGTTCATATCAATGAAAAACTTGTTCTAGAAAACATTTTGTGTGTCATGTCCTTTACCTTCAACTTGATTTCTGGTAAACGACTTGCCCCCTCACTTGTTCGCTGCCTTATCTTCTTTTCTGATTGTTGTTTCCTCCAGGACCTTTCGTCTTGGACAACAATTGGGAAGGGTAAAGTGAAGCATGAACTCTATCAACTGCATTGTGCTGAAGTGTCTCCTGAAGCTCTTGTTGACAATTTCTCTAAGTGTTTAGATAAAATGCTTTTATTTCCACTTCTGTACTTGATAATAGTTCTTCCATAGATCTCTGGCATTATAGACTTGGCCATACACATTTATCTAGGATATCTTTGATCAATAATCCTGTCGTAAGTACTGAAATTATTGATATTAATGAAAGTCCTTGCTACATCTGTCCCATGGCTAAACAACATCGTCTCCCTTTTCCTACTAGTACATACACTAGCACTAGAATTTGTCAACTGATTTCTTATGATATATGGGGGCTTCGTTCCATTGCTGTGCACTATGGATCCAAGTACTTCCTCACTATTGTGGATCACTTTTCTCGAAGTAATTGGGTCTATCTACTGAAAAAAAAAATCTGAGACTCGCCATTGCATAGAAACTTTTTGTAACCTTGTTGAAAACCAATTTAATGTCAAAGTCAAGGTTTTAAGAAGTGATAATGGGGAGAAATTTTAAATGATATATTTCTTCAATAAAATGGGGATTTGACATCAAACTAGATGTGTGGAAACACCACAGCAGAATGCTATTGTTGAACGTAAACACCAGCATCTTTTGAACATTGCTAGAGCACTTAGATTCCAAACTTCACTTCCTATGAAGTTTTGGAGTGAGTGCATTTTAACTGCTGTTTATATCATCAATAGAATTCCTTCCCCTATACTATCAAATCAAACCCCTTTTGAATTGCTCTTTGACAGAAAACCGACCTATAGTCACATGAAAGTTTTTGGTTGTTTATGTTTTGCTTCCACCATTTCACAAGGCATAACTAAATTTGATTCCCAGGCTAGAAAATCCATTTTCCTTGGTTATCCTTTTGGTGTTAAGGGATACAAGTTGCTTGACCTTGATACCGAAACCTTTTTCACCTCACGAGATGTAGTTTTTCATGAAATAGTCTTTTCCTTCCGCACCATCAACCCTACCAACCTGTCACCACAAACTGCTGACAATAATAATTTTTGTCATTTTTCTCTTCAATTATTTCCTCATATTGTTGAGAAGACCTCTGATTTTTCTCCTTCTCAACCTTCAAACTTAATACCCATAGATTCTTCTTTCACTCCTATCTCCACCGATAGCCCTGTTCAAACTTCTGATTTACCTCACACTACAGAAGAAATCACCGAGGCTGAATCACCCATCCGTAAGTCAACAAGATCTAGAAGAGCACCACAATACCTGTAGGACTTTCATTGTCAACAAGTGTACTTCACTTCCCCAAACCAATCATTGGCCAGACAGCCTCCTTCAAATATAGGTACAACATTTCCTATAACTAATTCCTTTTCATATCATCGTTTATCTCGTAATAATGCTATTTTTTCAACTTCAATTTGCTCTCAAACTGATCCTCAAATATACCATCAAACTGTTAAGGATCCGGGTTGGTGTGAGGCTATGAAGGCTGAATTAGATGCCCTTGAACTCAACCAGACCTGGAAATTAACTGGTCTGCCACCTGGTAAGGAACCAATAGAATGTAAATATGTCTACAAGTCTAAGTATAATTCGGATGGGACAGTTGAAAGGTTAAAGCCAGATTAGTGGCCAAGGGCTATACATAACAAGAAGGGATTGACTATCGTGAGACTTTTTCCCATGTAGCAAAGATGGTCACAGTTCGTTGTCTACTTGTACTTGCTGCCATACATGGCTGGCATTTGCAACAATTTGTGTTAATAATGCTTTCCTTCATGGGACGCTAGAAGAGGAAATTTATATGTGTAAACCCCTGGTTATGACAAATTGCTTAAAAGTTTATATGGCCTTAAGCAGGTATCTCGCCAATGGTACTCCAAATTTTCAGACTCACTTATACACTTTGGGTTTCAACAGTCCAAATCAGATTATAGCTTGTTCACTATGATTAAAGGAGATTTTTTACTGCTTTATTGGTATATGTGGATGATATTATGGTTGCTAATAACTCTATTAATTGTATTGATTCTCTCAAAGCGTTCTTAAATACTAAATTCAAGATTAAGGATCTTGGTGCCCTTCGTTATTTCCTCGACATTGAAGTGGCAAGATCTGTATGATGGATTCATTTATGTCAACGAAAGTATGCACTCGACATACTAGCAGATTCGGGTGCTCTTAGTTCTAAGCCAGCTAAACTTCCCATGGACCAAAATATCAAGCTTAGCAAAGAATCAGGATGTCCTCTTTCTAATCCAAACGTCTATAGAAGACTTGTAGGCAGGTTATTATATTTAACCATTACAAGATCAGACATAAGCTATTCAGTACAAGTGCTCAGTTAGTTCCCGTCTCAGCCAACTGATCTCCATCTACAAGCTGCTCACAAGGTTCTGAAATATTTAAGGGTAGTCCTGGCCAGGGTATTTTACTTTCTTCCTCATCTCCTTTGCAATTACAAGGCTACTGTGATTCTGATTAGGCTTAATGTCCAGACACTCAACGTTTTATCACTGGCTTTTGCATTTTCTTGGGCAACTCTCTTATATCTTGGAAGTCCAAGAAACAATCAATTGTTTCTCGCTCCTCTGCAGAAGCAGAGTATCGAGCAATATCAACAACTGCCTTTGAGTTTACTTGGATTAAACAATTGTTGAAGGATCTGCACATTTCCCATCCATCTACTGCAATTCTTCACTGCAACAATCAGGCAGCTTTGCATATCGCTGCCAATCCAGTATTCCACGAACGTACTAAGCATATAAAGGCTGATTGCCATCTCATTAGAGACAAAATTCAAGAATGTAGTCTCATCACAGCTTATGTACCAACTCAATCGCAACTGGCCGACATTTTCACTAAGGCAATCTCTTCTTCAGTTCTTACCGCTCTTCTCTCCAAGATGGGAATACTAAATCTCTATTCTCCATCTTCCGGGGGGTATTAGATTTCACAAATGAATGTGATCACAATATGTAACCATCTGTGACCAGCATGTGACCATTGATTCTGTTACTGCCATTATCATTTTGTTTGTTGCTCCTTGCTGAGCTACTTTGTGGTGTGTAGATTTTCTATTGGTTGAGTTCGTTATGTGCAGGGCTGTATATTCCTTTCTAGTGGGTCATATGCTGTATATATATATAGGTCGCTTCTTCTACATAATTTTTAATTCCCTCAATTCTAATATTTTCAAGAGAGAATTCTAAAGTTCACCATTTTTCTTTCTTCTCCAATTATATATTTGAATTCTTATATGAATTGTAACCAAGTTAGAATTTTTCCTACGATAAACATGATTTACATAAAATTAATCAATAAAACAATAAAATAATAAATAAGAATAGAATTCAGAATAAGTGGTTATAAACCAAATAACTTCAGAGTACTCAAAATCCTCAAAGAAGATGAGTACATGTTTCTGACATAAATAGAAAAATGCATACTATCCTGAAATGGGCATTAGGAGTGTTTATGAGTCCAAAAAATATGAGTGGAGATCTTTTGAGAAAAAAAAAATTTGGGTATTAGGAGTGTTTATGAGTCCAGAAAATGTATACTATCCTGAAATGGAAGATTTGTTGAAAAATGTTATTTATGTGAAGGAATTGTCAAATTATGTACTGTTAACAATATTAATAAAAATAAAATTGATTTTACTTGATTAATTATTTTACTTTAGGACATTTTAGATTAGGTCATATATGTGTTAGTACTATGAAAAGAATATTAAAATATGGTATAATATCTTACAATATAAAAGATGTGCATAAATGTAGAACTTGTGTAGAATCTAAAATGACTAAGAAACATGATCATAGCGTGAATAGGACTTCACATATTTTAGAAAATGTTCATTCGGATATATGTGAATAGAATGACACATTAACTAGGAGAGAAAATATGTATTTTTTACCTTCATAGATGATCATTCAAGATATACTTATATTTATTTGATGAAAGATAAACATGAAGCATTTGATATATTTATAACTTACAAAAAAACGAAGTTGAAAATCAGTTAAACAAGAAAATAAAAACACTAAGAAATGATAGAGGTGATAAATACTTTTCAAGTAATTTTAATTCATTTTGTTAAACACAAGGCACAATACATCAGTATTCTACACCTAGGACATTAGAACAAAATGGTTTGATTGAAAGAAAAATGGAACATTGGTTGAAATGATAAATGTCATGTTAACATACGCTAAGTTGTCATTTAACTTGTGGGGTGAAACTTTATTGAGTGCATGTAAAGTCTTAAATAGAATTCTTTCAAAATTTACAAAGCTTTTTCTTTATGAATTGTGAAGATGAAGAAAATCAAATATTAGATACTTCAAAGTATCGAGGTATTTTGCTTATAATAAGAACACGGATACTAAAAGGACCAATTTGAGTCAAATAGCCATCAAAATGTGCCTTTATTGGATATGATAGCAATATCAAATCTTATATATTGTTAAATTTGGATATTACTGTGATAATTGAATCCAGTGATATTAAATTCTTTGAGAATTTATTATATTCGGATAATAACTTGAGTAAAACTTAAAGAGGAGATTCCTAGCTCTAGGGGAACAAAAGATAAAGCATCTCCTAAATATGTTGATGAATATAGTGAACCTCGAATAAGCAAAAGAAAAAGGAAAAAAACCTCGAAAAGAAAAGACCTTATGACCGAATGAGATAGATTCTCAATCATTTCACTTTACTTGGTAGAGAAAAAATAAAAAGAGTATTATTAAACCAATACATTTTGTTATACAATTGGAGCCCAATCCTAAGACTTACAACGAAAGTGTGGCTTCTTGTAATAGTATCTTTTGGAAAGATGTCATTAAAGATGAAATAGATTCAATTATGTCAAACAATGCATTGGAAATTATCGATTTACCTCTCGGATCTAAATCTATTGATTGTAAATGAGTGTTTAGAAGACAATACAATGTAAATAGTACTTTTAATACATTTCAAGTTAGAACAGTAGATAAAGGTTATCGGCAAAAAAAGGAATAAATTATTTTGATACATTAATAAATAATTACAATGGGAAAAGATAAAATCCACGTGAGATCAAAATGGGAAGGAATTGGTGAAGGGCAATATTAAACCCATGCTTTTGTAAAGGCAGAAGCAATTTGCCTTGAAGCATGCATTCGCATGGTTATAAAAATAAGCCGTTGGGCTGATTTTCAGTTTTGATTTTTCTGTGGCTTTTAATAAAAAATCACAAATTGTCATAAAAAGTTAGAACTAATTCGCAGATTGTAAATGAAAAACTATAAATAAATAGTAGTTTTCAATTACAAACATAAGAAATCAATAATTAAAATCAACTTTAAGAACTTTACTCAAATTCCTATACATATTCAATCCTCTTAGTTTTCAAAAGAAATCACAAGTGTTTTAAGTATTTTTCTTTTTAAACGCTTGTTTAGTCCTACAAATCACTTGCCCGTGAATTTCTTTAGGCATTCTAAAATTTCCTAGAGGAGCAAATATCATTTGAGGACAACGATTACATATTCAAGCATATTGTTCCTACATTTTTTAAGTTTTCACCTTCTGTTATTTTTCATATTTTCAAACAAGGTGGAGATTAGTTCTGACAATTGGCAAGGGAAGTGGGGGCCGCTTTGGTTTGGTGGCGTGTTCAATGCAGGTGGTGGACTTAGGGGTGGGGTGGTTTTGGAAATGAGTAATATTATTCATTCACAGTAGGATTACAAATACAGTTTAGATGGCTCTAAATGATATGTTCAATGAAAGGTGAAATAAAATGACTTATTTGATTTCACATATCATTTAATGCCACATTAACGCTATCTAGACTGTGTTTGTAACCCTAGTGGGGATGAATAGCATTACTCTTTGGAAAGAGAAGTGGACTCAGCGGAGGTGTAGGGAAAGGTGGAGGGTTTGGAGAAGGTGTATGTGGCAGGTTTGGTAGGGGTGTTGGTGGCGGCATTGGAAATGGTGGGGATTTTTGGTGGCGGCATTGGAAAAGGTTGTGGATTTGGCAATGGTGGTGGCATTGGAAAATGTGGTAGTTTTGGTGGCAGCATTGGAAAAAGGTTGTGGGTTTGGCAAGGGAAGAGGAATTGGTAATATTTGGGACGGGTAGTATGGGTGGAGGATTTGAGAAGGGTGGTGGATTTGGATGCAAAATTGGAAAAGGTGGTAGTTTTGGTGATGGCATTGGAAAAGGCGGTGGATTTGGCAAGGGAGTGGAGGCTTTAGGAAGGGTGGTGGCATTGCAGATTACATTTGTAAAGGAGGGGCATTGGTGGGGGGGGGGGGGGGGGGCAGGAGAAAGGTTCGGTAAATGAGATGGCTTTGGCAAGGATGGAGGGTTCAACAGAGGATTTGGTCAAATAGGTAGATTTAGCGATAGCAATGATGGCGACAGTGGAAAAGGTGAAGGCGAATGGGGGAATTGGACATCACTAATACTCTCATTACATGGATTCAAAACATCAATAAAGAGTGTGCGCAACCAATATACAAGGGTTTGGCAGAGGATTTTTGGGAATATTGGTCGATAGTTAATTCTTCAAAATATATCACCAACCAAAAATATTCTATATGAAATCCTTCAGCGACCAACAAGTCGTTTGTTGCTAAAAGTTACATACAGTAACCAATGATTGATTGTTAGTTACTTCTCCAAAAAACATCACCAAACAAAAATTCTAGGTGAAATCCTTCGGCGAAAAAGTCCAACTACATGGGGAAAAAGTGTATTTATTCCCTCTAGGGGCTTCAGTGACCACTGTATATTTGGTTGCTGAAACAACTTATCAGCCACCACTTCATATTGGTCGCTAAAATTGTCTTTCTAAGAAAAGCAGCGCTAAAATTGTCTTTCTAAGAAAAGCACTGGTTTGTTCCCGCACGACCAAATGATGGTGTGTCGCTAAAATCGTCTTTCTGAAAAAAGCACGGGTTTGTTTCCTGCACTATTCATTAGCGACCAAATGATGTTTTGTCCCTAATGCTTGGAATCAGCAACCATTTGTTGGACACAATAGGGCATAAAAAAATTTGTCTCATCTTAATCGACCAAAACCGTTATCAACCAATGTTTGGTCGCTGAATCTTTGATCTGAGCCATTTTTTTGTTGGTAGTGACACATACACATAATCTATTCTGGAGGCTGAATTAATGGTTTTACATTATATGTTAAAGGTCCAAGTATGGAAAGGTCTGTTTTGATCGTAGTAAAGTACAGTCCAAAGAGTGACCTTAGTAAAAATTCATTGAAACTTATTAGTTATCTATAATTACAAACTGTATAATAAATGAGCATCACATTCTTGACAATTTACATATTATAAAGAAAGATATGCCTTCATTGAACTAAAGAAATTGATTTAATTAGTCTATTAAAACCTTAGTCAAATTCTAGTTGAGCTTCCTTGCGTATGAGAAACAATTGGAATGGTCCTTCACTAAAATTAACCGAAGTCTCTCATAAGACAAGGGTCTTGGGTTCGAACCCTTGATGGGCTAAGCTCTCTCAAAGTGGACGGTACGTAAGAGAATGGTCGAGCATGAGACTCGGGTCGTTACAAACAGATAAGGGCAGGGGCGGACACAAGGGGGGTCCTAGGGGGGCACGTGCCCCCCTAACTTTTTTTTTTCCTTTTTCGTATTTGGTATCGATTGAAATCTAAATTTTAATATAAATCAAAGTTAACAATAAATTTTAATAATATATTTCATAAAATCCATAAATGTTTTAACTTTTATCAAAATTTACTACAAATTTTATTTTAATTTCCACCAAACAGGGGCAAAATCACAATAAATTTGAATTTCAATAACATGCTAATTTTAAAAATTCACCGACAATTGTACGCTAATCAAATCTACAAATTGCTTATGTAATCTCAAAGCTTATTTTGATAACTACATTATGGATATATCGAATAATCCAAATAGACATCGAAAATAGTTAAAAATACGTTAAACGTGAGTCTTAAAGAAAAACGTCTAACTCGCATTTTTTCAAAAAAATTCAATTATTTCATTAACATTTACTATTTTTGCGATACACCTCAATGTAATTTTTATCGTTTTATTAGGAAACTTTATATGGAATATGATATAAAAAATTTTCGAAATTTTATATTCAAAAAAGTCATATCCCATGTAAATTTTCGGATGCAAAATTACATGGGATATGATTTTTTTTACGTAAATTTTCGAGTGTAAAATTTATCCCAACTTCTTTATAAGTTCGAGTGTGCCCCCCTAATTTTTTTCTTCTGCGTCCGCCCCTGGATAAGGGGTGTGTTAAGCACCATCTTCATATAAAAAAACTCGTCACTTCTCAACCAACTCAAACTTTTACACAAGCTGGTGGTTCAATAAATTATTTGAAACATAATTCAGCTACTTAACCAGATTAATTTGACTATCTGATGAATGCAATAACTAATGGCCTATGAATCGTCAGTTTAATTTGGTAGGCACGTGAAAGCATTTCAACCTAATGCATTAAATGTTAATGTGTTGGAGTACAGGTAGGTGTTGGGGACAATTTACTGTAATGGAGACTATAGAACTAGCATATAAACCCCTCTTGCATGGTATTCTTAATGCATTCAACATATTTTCCTCAGACAGTTAATAAAATTAAGACTGCAAATATGAGAGTTGGTGGGGTGTTTTTTTCTTTGTTTCTATGTTTTTTTAGTGGGTGCTGTTCTTGCTAGAAATTTGGACGATGAAGAGAAATTTCTGTTTGGCACGGGAAGTTGGTTTGGTCACAAATTTGGCCAAGGTGGCGGTCGGTTCCCGGGTGGTGGTTTGTTCCCTCCAGGTGGCTTGTTCCCTGGTGGCGGTCGGTTTCCTGGTGGTAGTTTGTTCCCTTCCGGTGGCCTGTTCCCTGGTGGCGGTCTTGGCCCGCGTGCTGATGTTTTGTTTCCTGGTGGACGTCGCTGATTCTCTCGTGCCATATATGGATTTAAAACATCAAGAATGAGCATATGTAAAAGCAGTATATATAATAATATGGCACTGCAATATTATTACAATAATTTCAAACCGTTTATTAGAATTATTTTTACCCGTGTGAATTCCTAATTTATAATAATTAATTTCTTTAGCTACTAATGATCTCTGAGTCCTCCATCCTAAGATCCTTCGATTAGTTTTCATTATGCAGATTCTAATCCTAAATAATTGCTAACACAATCAACAAATTCAGATTGTTCAGTCTACCAATGGTCGAAGTAGTTAATGGATTGATCTACTTTAAAGATAAAAACTTGACTTGTAACGTACAAATTGTGATCAACACCATTCATTCTAATAAATAACTGACGTAGCGTGAAATAAGAAATTCAAGCGAAAACTTTAAGAAAGCCAAAATTGGAATCTACCAGAGAATGAAAAAATAAAATCACTAAATTTTATTGATGTTAAGATGCTAAAAATGAAGAATTCACCCTTTATTTATAAGGGTTACCATGAAAACTTAGTTTAAAAGAACTAAAATCGAAAATAAATTGAAATAAACTAAATAACACAAATAACACAAAACTTTAAAACAGTTTTCGAGTCCTAAACTAATTCGGATGGCTAAAATCCCTCATATGTCACAACCGAACAATGAGTTCAATCCGGTTATGTATCCAAATTGAAACTCGAACACCAAATCTACACTGTATTGTTTTTCTCATTTTGATGCAATTTTTCTTCAATCCATTCAGTCATCAGTTCTACATTAATAATCCATCAATTAATCATTTTAGTGTGAAATTGGAGGGGAGAAAAAAACATTTTCCTAATATGACGCATAAGTCCAATTCATATTATACGGTTGTTTTTTTCAATATTATTAAGATTAACTTTTAAGAGGCAGCAAATAATTGTAAATGAGAATTATCAGATATGAAATTCGACATATTTTTGTTAATCAAAACACTTACTTTTCCATTCTTATATTATTTTTGAACTTTAAGGTTTCAATAAAATATTATTTTTGTTATGAAAAAGATCGTATGTTTGGGAGTAGTTTATAATTTAAATTATAAATGGGTAAAAAGTAGTTGAAAATATCAACTTGCTATACGCAACCTACTTACCAAGTATGAAGAGAAGGGGAAACATAATCTACCACTAATTAAATTTCTTTCCACGTAAATATGTAAATAAATCAATTTAAGTCGGACAATAATCCAAAATATTCAAATTAAAATGAAAATGAAGAACTAAAACCCTAAACCCCTTGATTGTGAGAGAGAGAGTATTTTGCGTTTTTGTTCTCGTTATCTCAAATAGTTTTTGTTAGTCTCGAGTGCAAAAATATTGCTATTCATGACTAAGAAATAATTTAATTTCTCATTTTTCTTCTGATTTGTGGGAATATCGGGAAGTGGTCGAGGTTCAACGGAATGAAAGATTATGCCAATTTTCTTATTTTATGGGAATACTGGGGAGTGGTCGACGTTCAACAAAATGAAATATTATGATGAAAGCTTAAGACTTTTACCTACTTGCTAGCGATTCACTAATTTGATACTTCTCATAGCTAGGAATTCTTATAAGTAAATTATATTTTTATTTTTGATAATAAAAAATTATACACATATGCCCGATTTCAATTTTTTTTTTCCTTGTGTGGGGAGTGTAGATTTTAGGTGAAAATATATTGATAGCATTATTCAACAAAGTGTTTTTTAATATAAGGTCCAAAAGTTGTAGTTGATATCCATTTAAAATTATTGATGCATCTTTTTTTTTTTTTTTTTTTTTTTTTTTGTAAAATGATGCAATGTCGTATATTAATTCTAAACATCTCCGCGTTGGAGACATATAATTGGAGAGGATGATGTTTCTCCTTAACAAGTAATATCGACTGGGATTTACATTTATCGACTAAGAGTGATTGTGAAGAAATTAATCTCTAAGTTGCAATTGGTTTAAATGTCATCGTCAAAGCAATTCAACCCCTAAAATATTCTAAACATTAATTGAATTTATGGTTATATTGCCACAAATGTATATTCACTGATATAAAACATGCTAAAGGGGGACACTGAATCATTGATAGTCATGAGCAAATTGCTCAACTCGCTTTAGAGCATATACAAAGGGTGAAGTATTCATGCACACGTCTTTAGCTCTTCTTTGGTAAAGATTTTTCCAAATTTTAAGGTGGTCAAACTTTATTTCTTACCACACATTTTATTGGATCCACAATTTTTATTCACTTTTTATCGGTACATTTAATGGGATTCACCAACTAACAATCTCATAAAGTTTAATCAAAAGGTTGTTAATCTTATCTTACTATCCAACATGATTCTCATCTAACGTTCCAAATGTTATCAAACAAATATGAAGGCTCTCTTAATGTCACACGTTCAATTGATGTATGTTATTGGGTCTACTGATGCCACATTATCTATATCAAATAATGTCCTTCTTAACCTAGCATGGTCCTGGCACGAGATTTATGGAGTTGCTGCTACATCTGTAACTGCTAATTCCTTCTATACATCAAATTATATTTTCATTAACTTGAACGACATAGTTTGATTTTTTAGGTCACCCATTAAAGAACGACAGAGTTTGTTTTTTTTAGGTCGCACGTTAAAGCTCAAATGGTTCTCACATTGACCATTTTAGGCTTATGGGTAATCTAAGATCGATACTAGCATCATAGAAAAAGATCTTCACATTTGTAAAAACTTACATATTTTTGAGAAGATATGCATTCTTCAACTGAAAATCTGATTTAATTAGTCTATAAAACCTTACTCAAATTCTAGTTGAGCTTCCTTGCATACAAGAAAATTATAAATTCTATGGTCCTTCACTATACAAAACAGCATGAAACTTGCTGTTTCCCACAGTAACAAGAAAATAGCACTGTCGACAGAAGAGGAGCGTGTTAAATACTAAACTTAAGTATAAATATAATATAATTCGTCTTTTATTTAATTAGTATATATAATTTGACCATCTAATATAATCATTAAGTACTAATGGCCCGAGAATTATCATATTTTTTTGGTTGGAATGCGATGTTATATATTTATACAATAAATATAATATGTGAAAGAAATAATTAATTAAGATAAAGTGCCCAATTGGTAAAAATGTGGAATTTGTGTGGGAGGTTAGGGGTTCGAGCCACGCCTCACGCACTATGTTAAAAAGTCTTTGATTGGACCTTGGGCTTTATTGAGGTATTTGAGATACACTCTAGACTGGGGAATACATTATACTAAATATCCTGCTGTACTTGAGGGATATTGTGATACTAATTGGATTTCAGATACCAATGAAACTAAATCTACAAGTGGATATGTTTTTACATTAGCAGGTGGTGCTGTATCTTGGAAATCTACTAAGCAAACCTGCATTGCGAGATCCACTATGGAATCAGAGTTCATAGCATTGGATAAGGCAGGTGAAGAGGCTGAATGGTTAATGAGTTTTCTTATGGATGTTCCTTTGTCGTCCAAACCACTTCCAGCTATCTATGTCCGTTGTGACAGTCAAGCAGCTATTTCAAGAGCTCAAAATTCATCCTACAATGGAAAGTCTAGACATATTCGTAGGAGGCACAATACTGTGCGTCAGCTGCTTAAGGATGGGGTTATAGCTATTGACTATGTGAAGTCAAGTGATAATATTGCTGACCCATTAACCAAAGGATTAGCTAGAGAGCTAGTTCAGAAAACATCGAGGGGGATGGGGCTAAAGCCTATTACAAATTAGATCACCTATAATGGAAACCCAACCTTGCGATTGGAGATCCCATGGATAAGGTTCAATGGGATAACAAAGTTATTGGAGTGATTTGTGGGGGTACTACATTGAATTTATTTCAAACCCCTCCCTACGATGAGTAGTACCAACTGTATTGATTAGAGGATGAGCAAATGCTCTTAATACTTTCTATAGCTGATATTCAGTGGGGTGTTTAAATACAGTGCATCCTTGATAGAAGCACCTGTTTGAGTGTGGAAGTGGGGCCGCTTCCTATGAGAATTGAGGCTAATTCTCTAGAGCACTCAAAGAAACCGGGAAAGTTCACGGCCGAAATGAACACAACCGCGAGAACTCGATGATTGTTTTAGAAATCATGTGTGTGTTTTATTGTCTCAGTTTGCAAATCATAATTGTGGAGTTCAAGACATAGTTCACTCTACAGTTAGCAAGCTCGATAGAATATACAAAGCTAAGGTTCAAGTCGATAGACACCTAAGCCTGCGTGATTTCTACCGTACTCCATAATATAATTTTTATCTATCTTATTTCTTTCATGTGGGGGATTGTTATATATTTATACAATAAATATAATATGTGAAAGAAATAATTAATTAAGATAAAGTGCACAGCTGGTAAAAATGTGGAATTTGTGTGGGAGGTTAGGGGTTCGAGCCACGCCTCACGCACTATGTTAAAAAGTCTTTGATTTGGCCTTGGGCTTTATTGAGGTATTTGAGATACACTCTAGACTGGGGAATACATTATACTAAATATCCTGCTGTACTTGAGGGATATTGTGATGCTAATTGGATTTCAGATACCAATGAAACTAAATCTACAAGTGGATATGTTTTTACATTAGCAGGTGGTGCTGTATCTTGGAAATCTACTAAGCAAACCTGCATTGCGAGATCCACTATGGAATCAGAGTTCATAGCATTGGATAAGGCAGGTGAAGAGGCTGAATGGTTAAGGAATTTTCTTATGGATGTTCCTTTGTGGTCCAAACCACTTCCAGCTATCTATGTCCATTGTGACAGTCAAGCAGCTATTTCAAGAGCTCAAAATTCATCCTACAATGGAAAGTCTAGACATATTCGTAGGAGGCACAATACTGTGCGTCAGCTGCTTAAGGATGGGGTTATAGCTATTGACTATGTGAAGTCAAGTGATAATATTGCTGACCCATTAACCAAAGGATTAGCTAGAGAGCTAGTTCAGAAAACATCGAGGGGGATGGGGCTAAAGCCTATTACAAATTAGATCACCTATAATGGAAACCCAACCTTGCGATTGGAGATCCCATGGATAAGGTTCAATGGGATAACAAAGTTATTGGAGTGATTTGTGGGGGTACTACATTGAATTTATTTCAAACCCCTCCCTACGATGAGTAGTACCAACTGTATTGATTAGAGGATGAGCAAATGCTCTTAATACTTTCTATAGCTGATATTCAGTGGGGTGTTTAAATACAGTGCATCCTTGATAGAAGCACCTGTTTGAGTGTGGAAGTGGGGCCGCTTCCTATGAGAATTGAGGCTAATTCTCTAGAGCACTCAAAGAAACCGGGAAAGTTCACGGCCGAAATGAACACAACCGCGAGAACTCGATGATTGTTTTAGAAATCATGTGTGTGTTTTATTGTCTCAGTTTGCAAATCATAATTGTGGAGTTCAAGACATAGTTCACTCTACAGTTAGCAAGCTCGATAGAATATACAAAGCTAAGGTTCAAGTCGATAGACACCTAAGCCTGCGTGATTTCTACCGTACTCCATAATATAATTTTTATCTATCTTATTTCTTTCATGTGGGGGATTGTTATATATTTATACAATAAATATAATATGTGAAAGAAATAATTAATTAAGATAAAGTGCCCAACTGGTAAAAATGTGGAATTTGTGTGGGAGGTTAGGGGTTCGAGCCACACCTCACGCACTATGTTAAAAAGTCTTTGATTTGGCCTTGGGCTTTATTGAGGTATTTGAGATACACTCTAGACTGGGGAATACATTATACTAAATATCCTGCTGTACTTGAGGGATATTGTGATACTAATTGGATTTCAGATACCAATGAAACTAAATCTACAAGTGGATATGTTTTTACATTAGCAGGTGGTGCTGTATCTTGGAAATCTACTAAGCAAACCTGCATTGCGAGATCCACTATGGAATCAGAGTTCATAGCATTGGATAAGGCAGGTGAAGAGGCTGAATGGTTAAGGAATTTTCTTATGGATGTTCCTTTGTGGTCCAAACCACTTCCAGCTATCTATGTCCGTTGTGACAGTCAAGCAGCTATTTTAAGAGCTCAAAATTCATCCTACAATGGAAAGTCTAGACATATTCGTAGGAGGCACAATACTGTGCGTCAGCTGCTTAAGGATGGGGTTATAGCTATTGACTATGTGAAGTCAAGTGATAATATTGCTGACCCATTAACCAAAGGATTAGCTAGAGAGCTAGTTCAGAAAACATCGAGGGGGATGGGGCTAAAGCCTATTACAAATTAGATCACCTATAATAGAAACCCAACCTTGCGATTGGAGATCCCATGAATAAGGTTCAATGGGATAACAAAGTTATTGGAGTGATTTGTGGGGGTACTACATTGAATTTATTTCAAACCCCTCCCTACGATGAGTAGTACCAACTGTATTGATTAGAGGATGAGCAAATGCTCTTAATGCTTTCTATAGCTGATATTCAGTGGGGGTGTTTAAATACAGTGCATCCTTGATAGAAGCACCTGTTTGAGTGTGGAAGTGGGGCCGCTTCCTATGAGAATTGAGGTTAATTCTCTAGAGCACTCAAAGAAACCGGGAAAGTTCACGGCCGAAATGAACACAACCGCGAGAACTCGATGATTGTTTTAGAAATCATGTGTGTGTTTTATTGTCTCAGTTTGCAAATCATAATTGTGGACTTCAAGACATAGTTCACTCTACAGTTAGCAAGCTCGATAGAATATACAAAGCTAAGGTTCAAGTCGATAGACACCTAAACCTGCGTGATTTCTACCGTACTCCATAATATAATTTTTATCTATCTTATTTCTTTCATGTGGGGGATTGTTATATATTTATACAATAAATATAATATGTGAAAGAAATAATTAATTAAGATAAAGTGCCCAACTGGTAAAAATGTGGAATTTGTGTGGGAGGTTAGGGGTTCGAGCCACGCCTCACGCACTATGTTAAAAAGTCTCTGATTGGGCCAGTAAAATATAATTATTTTAACTGTCCAGTATTTACAACTCATTACCATTGGCCATTAAAACTGTAATTAAATACTGGATCATGGGGTATGCAGTTACCTCTATTTTCTAGCTATATAAACTCACTTCTGGACTTGAGAAAATCACTACAACAAAAACGAAATTGTCTATTCATATATACAGTAAAATATTATACTCAAATTAGTTTTTCATATTTCTGGAGTACACTTGAGAGTTCTGAGAACCTTTTGTGATTGTTGCACAATTGGTTTATTTGATCTTTGTATCCTGGAGGTGATTGTCCACGGAGGTTGCAGCAGTTATCGACGGGCAATTTCACTTTATGACATCGTGCTGTCACGAGACTCGATCTATTGATAAGTTTTTCTGCACTTTACCATTATTTTATCCAACATGCGAAATTATTTCCGTCCATTGCATCTTACCAAACATATTTTGATTGATTTTTGTATAACATTAAAGGTTAAATGTAGCGAAACGGTATGTTGTTAGTGGCCATGTAATGCATTTTTTGAATGATGAGTAGAGTAGATTTTTAAGTATATAAACCCTTCATGAGTAGTGATGTTTGTGCAATTCTATAACGTATGAATATTCCTTGGAAAGTTTTAATAACATCATGGGTGCAATGAAAGGTGGAGTGTTGTTAGTTCTTTGTTTATATGTTCGTTCAGTGCATGTGGTTGTTGCTAGAAATTCGAATAATGAAGAGGGTTCTATTTGGCAAGGCTGGTTGATTTGCGGTGGTCTCTTCCCTTGTAGTGGTTTCTTCACAGAAGGTAGTTTAGGCTCGGCCGGTGGATTTGGTGGGGGTGCCGTACTTGGTGGTGATGGTGGATTTGGTGGCAGCATTAGAGGCAACAGTTTTGGACCTTTTGGTGGCGGCCCTTAAAAACATCGTGGTTCTGGTAGCAGAATTCAAAAGGACGATGGATTTGGGAGAATTGGACATGGATTTATCTATTTGTACCAAATGTTTTAGATAATCTTTTAAATAATAGAAAAAGATTATCTAAAACATTTGGTACAAGTAACATCTTCCATTGGACATTACTTAGCCCCTATTTGACAATTATTGTTTCAAAGCTTTTCAATTCTCATATTCATTTTCAATCACATTTAAATAATAAAATATTTTACATGTGAATCCAAATTTTTTTCTACTTTCTGACCATACATTTTTCAAAAAATCACTATTCAAAACTCAATTTTCTCAAATTAATGATCGTAAAACAATGGCCGCTGCATGTCTATTATGTAAAAGATTATCTAAAACATTTGGTACACGTAACATCTTCCATTGGACATTACTTAGCCCCTATTTGACAATTATTGTTTCAAAACTTTTCAATTCTCATATTCATTTTCAATCACATTTAAATAATAAAATATTTTACATGTGAATCCAAAATTTTTTCTACTTTCTGACCATACATTTTTCAAAAAATCACTATTCAAAACTTAATTTTCTCAAATTAATGATCGTAAAACAATGGCTTATTCTTCTTTGTTGCATGGATACAAGACATACACAACTAAGTATAGCAATAATATAGAATCATTGTTATAAAAACCGACCCAGCTCGGCCGGGACCCTTGACCAGGCCGGCAAATTAAATTGGTAGAAATGCACTTGACTCGATCAAAATCGGGTTTTGACTAAGTTAATCGGTTATTTACCCGCCCAATCGACCGGTTTGATTGAGTTTTGAAATCATTTTACAAAATTTTTAGGTTCAAGAGAATTGAACATTGGACCTCTAAGAAAAATAAAGAGTTCCTCACCACTTGAATACAAAGTACTTTTTTTATAAGTTTTTATTCAATGACCCGCTGATTGAACCACCGGATCATCGGTTGAACTACTAACCCGTTGTATTGTCCGGATCAATATTCGGGGTCGAGTCTGATAACTACGTATAGAATTATATATACCTTTTCGGGGTAGTTGAGTTGGTAGAGCAGGTGAACGCGGAGACCGAATGTCACTAGTTCGAATTTCATGCCCACACTTACTCGGTCAAGCCCGTCGCACCGAGTTTGCCTAGTGCGGTTTATCTCTCATGTGTGGTTTGCAAGCTACTGCACATTGAGCGAAATTTACCCAGTGCACACTCACAAATAGCAGCTGCGAGTTCCCACGTCAAAAAAAAAATGTGTGGGTGTGTGTGTATGTGTGTACGTGTGACTGTTACTTAAAATAATTTATCGATCAAGTGTGATACAAATTCGATGAAACATAAGGCCGTGTTGATTTAATGCAAATGCACAGGTTGAATGAAATCATATGGTTGATTTTACTATGTTTCCCTCTTTGAAACTCATTTTGAGGATAATAGAAATTTTGGAATAGTAATTGATGTGAGAATGTGTAGTGGAAAAATGATGAAAAGTTTTTGATTTGTGTATAATATTATTTTATTTAAAAAATTTGTGATTGAAATAAAGAACGAGAATGAAAAATTGGTAGGCGTCCGGACTTAATAAATAGTTTGATTGCACAGGAAAAAAGCATTAACATTAACTGTGAAGATTGAATTTTTTTCATCTCCATAAGATACCATAAAACATATACACTCAAATTTATCCTACGTACCAAATTTAAGAAAAACTAATCAATTTCTGACACCAAAATATGGAAAGAAATCGAGTTAAATAAGGCAATTTCCAAAATGGAAAAGAAAAAGAAAAATTGTTTTGCAAGGAGAAGAACCCAAAACACCACAAAAAAAATTCTACAGATTTTAAGGTATCTTTCTCGAAGAAGGTAAAGGAAATCTTCGATACTTTATTTATTTTCTGAAATAAATGTATGATGTGCAGAATTTTATTTTTATTTTTGTGAATTTTAAAAAATGGGTTTTAAATTTTCTTGTTTCTGAATATGAAAATTGAAAGAAACTTTTACGTTCTTGAACTTAATGGGTCTTCCTTTTGTTTGATTTTTGGGTTGCTAGATTGAAACAATGCCGGATTATCGAGGACTGGTGGATGAGTTTGTTGCCAAGCTTAACAAACGGTGAGGAATTTTTATAAATTTTATTTATTTTAACGAAAATGGAATATTCCATACACTGAAATTTTATTATGTAATATGAACGAATACCATTAATCACTTTTTGTATTTTTCTTGATTTTCTGGTGGCAGTAAAGTGGAGGGATCACAGGCAACTGCTCGTCTCACAGCAGAGTTGCTTCGTTCTGTGGTGTCGCTGCAAAAGCTGCCTTGCAAGAATCAGGCTTCAGTGCTCATCGAGTCTGTGAGGAGCGTAGGCGTGCAGTTAATTGCAGCAAATCCCATTGGTTAGTTTGTGTAGTTACCTTAGGTTTTTAACCTTGCTTCTTGCCAGTGGTTTAGTTATTTGATAGTTCTAATAGCTAATAATTCTAAGTCAATGCTGAATAATTATGTTTTTATTGATGTAACATTATGTAGCACTCAATGATCGAAATTCGGCTTTAAGAATTTCTTACAAGAAAAGAATACTTTCCAAGATCTTCTTATGTTTTCACTTACGTTCTCCACTCCACTCCACTGTTAGACTTTATGGGAAGGTTATTTGGAGGTCAAGGTTCTGAATCTAAAATCAAATCACTCCCTTAAACTAATTTAAATAGGTTGTGGGTCGCGTCAGCCCAAAGGCATGACCCAATAATCCAACAATTGTGAATGAAAAACTATGCATATATTCTTCTGCAGGATCCATGTAAGCGTCATTTCATTATTTTCTTGTGTGGGAAGTGTAGTTTAGCAGGTTAAATTCTATTATAACGTCATTCAATATAATTTCTCTGGAATTTAAAGTCTAAAAGTAGTAGTTTGATATCGTTGAAGTTTATATTGTAGTTCTATTGTAGGCAGTGACATAATTTAATTATGCCTTTCAAATTAGAGATATATGAAGCCACAAAATATGTGAGTCAGTACATAGTTTCAAGCAGAGATGATACTTATGAAAGTTCCTGCTTTAGAAATTGTAGCATATGATTTGTTCTAAATTCTCTTTCTATTGCAAAATATAAAGAATTTGTGGTGCATAAATTTTTTTTCTTGTGGCTTATAGTATAACTATAATATTATAGTAGCATGACATTAGTTGAAATGCAGAGTTGGCTGTTGGGAATATTGTGAGACGTGTCCTGCATATAATTAGAGAGGAGGATGTTTCTATTCTGACTAGTAATACTGGGGATTTAAATTTATCGACTGAGAGTGATGTTGAAGAAATTGAGCAAGATAACAATCCATCGTCTTCTGCTGCTGCTATTGCTGATATTTATAGAAGTTCTTTATGTGCTCCATCATTACATGCCCTTCTAGAGGATGCACCAAGCACCAAAGCCCCTTGTCGTATATACACTTCTGGGGTAGATTCTGAAGAGAAATGTAAATCTACGTGGTCCCTCACTGTATATTCTTTTGAATCTTTAAGTTGCAATTGGTACAACTGTGGTCTTTAATGCAGTCCAACTCCTGATCTATTCTAAACATTATAATAATGGTATTTTACTGCAGATGACAAATATTCATTGAGCCGCAAGTTAAAGCATTTCGTTATTGAGGCAATCAAAACACTAATTGGAGATATTGATAGTTGTCATGATCAAATTGCTCAAGAGGCTGTAGAGCATATTCATCAATGGTATCATGTTTCCCCTATAAGTTAAATATATGTTAGTTTATTCATGAAATAGTTTACCTGCCACAATATATCTTGGTAATATTATAATGTTCCATGCTAAATGTTTTGTTAAATTGTGATTGCTATATACCTAGCTTAAATTGTGTGTATCCAAATACAATGAGTTTGGTTTTTCTTTTTCATCTTTTATTTAAAAGATTGTCGAAATATAATCTCTTGTTGGATACAATTCCATGCTTCCATCTATAACAATTTGCTATTCATTTTGATCCCTCGTGATTGTTTTCTTGTTCAAGTACTCCAAATGGTGGACTTGCCAGAGGCTTTGAAGTTCTTGAATATGTGCAGTTGATAAAGATGCATCGATCTTTTCTTTTGACCAAAACCATCATCAACTTTCGTCTTTTGATGGCCATTGTTCGAATAGAAATCATATGTTATGATAAGGAGTATACCTATAATTGTTTAGCGTATTCCATTGAGAATTAATTTTAGGAAGACTCTAGGAAGTATAATTTTTCAAGTTCAGAATATTAATATGGTTATATTGATCTATTTTAGCAACTTCAAGCTTGTTCTTCATGTGTGCTTTTCTGTTCTTTCAAAGTTATTTACTTGGAACTAAATTTATTTTGGTTTTTCCTCTGTTTCATTCATCTTTTCAATATTCATATTCGTATTAGCTTTTTAACTATGTTTTCAGTGAGGTAATATTGACATTTGGCCGCTCAAGAACTGTTCTCAAGTTTCTGCGTGCTGCAAAAGAGAAAAAACGGTCATTTAAGGTTTTCATTGCAGAGGGTGCTCCAAGGTCTGTAGTCTTTTGATTACGATGATTTTACCTTACTATTCCTACCTCAAATCACTTGATAGCAATTTAATTTATCTGAAGATGCCAGGGGCATGTACTTGCAAAAGAACTGGCTGGACAGGGCTTAAAATCTACAGTAATTGGTGATGCTGCTGTTTTTGCAATTATTGCTCGAGTGAACCTGGTAAACTTACTTATTCGGCAGAATTATTCATAAAGAGTGAATATCTGAAGCCGTTGAATACTCTTAAATCAGAACTTTTGTTCAGGTTATAGTCGGAGTTCACGCGGTGATGGCCAATGGTGGAGTCATAGCGTCTATCGGGATGCATATGGTTGCACTTGCAGCTCACAAGCACGCAATTCCATTTGTTGTGGTTGCTGGTATTCACAAAGTATGTCAGTCAAAAGAATTTTTTTTTATTTTTTTATCATTGTAGGAGATGGTTGCACATATTCTTTTGACTTCATTGCAGCTTACATAGAAGAGATTATTGGAAGAGTTTGGTACATATCCTGTGGTAGAAAATTTCATTAATTTCTACATCTTCCTTATAGTGAGATTTACCCTTGTATAAAGAGATAAATAATTAATCATTGAGAAATTAAGTGAATAAAATCAATGTGAAAGTGTTGGACAAAATGTGGGTTAAAATCCTGGTTTGTCCCATCAATTTATAGACTTGCTCGGAAATAGTCTACATATTAAAATGTCAATATTTAGTCATAGAGACCTTTATTATGTTTACCTTCTTAATCACTTAGATTGACTCCGCGAGTCCAACAATTGACAAGGCTCATTTGGCTCATTATACGCTCATGTGACATAACCATATACATTTATTGTCCAACTCGAGGATTTTTTTATATGAAAAAAGAAAATTGATTTTGGTAAATAATATCTATTTTGTGTTGTCTGGTCATGTACATTTTGTTTGACCACATGCTATGTTTAAAGGAGCCATATTGATTTATTGGACAGTTAATGTCCAAAGCCAAACCACGTAAGCATAACGTGAGCTAAATCAACTCATTGTTAGATTTTGTGGATGAAATCAATTTCAGGGACTAACGGGGTAAACATTATTAAGTGACTATATATTGTTGTTTTAAACTTTAGGGACCATTTGCAAACATGCATGTAAGTTCAGCGAATAACCAAGGTTTTTAACACAAAATGTCCATAAGGTGAATGTTGCAGCACTGACTATGCTAAAATGGACGAATGGTCGAATAAGGTAAGAAATGATATTAGTGCCAACTAAGATAAATTAAGGGAATGACAACTCAAATGGTTAAGGTCATGTATTGCATGGACTCAAAGAGCTCCCTTCTATAAGAGTGACATAAAAAGTAGTATGAGTTAGAAAGGGGAGGGGGAGGTAGACTAAAATGCACATGGCCTATTGTAGTTGCCAAGGATCTTGTTGCTTTTTATATTCCAGCAGATCTAGCAATGAACCAAGAAAAATGATTCATGTAGCCGACACCGAAGTTATTGAGTAAGACTTAGTTTATTGTTTGTTTTCTTAGCTACTTGGATTATAAATAACCTTATGATTGAAGTTATTGCATGTAAGATAGTCAGCTTAGTTTAGCAATCAGTTGGCATATGCACTCTTACGGTTGTATTTTTCTTGTAGCTATGCCCATTGTACCCGCACAATCAAGAGGTATCACTGAATGAAATGAGAAGCCCATCTGAATTACTAGAATTTGAGAAATTCTCTAACTTCATGGATTATAGTACTGGAGTTGGGGCTCCTCCTCTTCATGTTGCAAATCCTGCATTTGACTATGTGCCTCCAGAGCTTGTTAGCCTTCTCATCACTGATGTGTAAGGCCTCTTTGCATTACTGCAGTGAATACATCATATTAACTACTTGACCTCACCTTTCCCATGTCTTGTGCAGTTTGTGCAATTTATTACGTAGCATCAACAATTTTCCAACAGCTTGATCAATCTTTTTTTCGTTTAATTATTTGACTCTGCAAAGGAACGCATTCAGTGTGTTTGGTAGGATGGAATGGAAACTTAAATTTACCATCTAATCCTATCTACAACTGTGCACCAAGCATGAACATTATGTATATCTCTCGTCTCTACAAAATGTATTTTTGTCATGTCATTTTCGTCCATATGGGTATTTTCTACAAAACTTCTCATTTTTTGCTTGTAGATAGATGTATTTATTTTGTGTTTGTCCTTTTTAAATTGGGAGAAATTCATCCTTTAGGCAAAACATGAGCGATGAAATAGTAAAATAACTCTAACAGTTTGCTTTATGGACTAATAAAGGTTTTGGTATTTACACTAATTTACACTGATCGTCATCAACATATGCAGAGGAGGGTATAAACCGTCATATATGTATCGGCTAATTGCCGATTATTACTGTGCTGATGATTTTGTCTTGCCAGAGAAGCATGATTCTTGAAGGTGAGTTTCTTAATCGAAATATTAACCTCTCACACATCTCGTGCATCCTTTTGGATAGTCTTCTCATGTGTGCATGGTATAGACGTCTCCGTATTCATTTTAGGATAAGACAAAATCATACATTAATTTACAAAAATATTATTAGAAGAGATTCTACAATATTGTTTGTTATGGATTAATCTTTAATCCTATATTACTGAGGGCAAAGCAAGATAAATACATGAAGTGGTTCACTCTCAATGCCTGAGCTACGTCCACTCAAGGCCGGTGCAGAATGGCACTATAGGAAGAGTATTACAATGTAATTCTATACTCACGCTCCTCTTTGTTTACTCTCTACTACAAAAAGAATGCTCACCCTAATACCTTTATATGGGAGGAAAAGTGTACAAACTATTAGGCTCCACATATCCAACATTGTCAGCTACTTGTCAAAGTGAAGGCGGGGGCTTTCAAGTAAATCAAGCATTCACACTCACAAGAACTCTTTAGGAAAAAAAGTTTATTCTATTGAACAATGTGTTTTTGTTTTTTCGTTTCTTTATCTTGAAATTGCTTCACTCTTTTTCATACTTCCTCAAACACGATACTGCTGCCACCATTTTATTTCTTTTAGTAGAAGCATTCGATACATGAATTCTGTATCAAATACATTTTTACATGAATGCTTGGATTATGGATCTACATCACTTGGTACTAACTATACTCAGGTGTAGACATTACGTTTTACACATAATGTTAAAGAGATTGACTAAAAACACCATATGCATATAGGGGCTGTCTTTTTTTTTCGACTGCAAAATTTGGCCAATGTATTGATTGCCTGAAATCAATGTGAGATAGCATCATATGATGATTGAAGTCGTGCTAAAATTCCATTTAATTTGCACTACAACTTTGCGAAATGAAATTTTCATCCTTGTCATTCTGATCTTTTCATAGGTACTACAAAGAGGAGGAAAATCTAAAATTGGAAAAGCGGCTGTGGACGTCAAATGTTGTAAAGAAACTGGTACGCCTCACTGAGAATCATACCGAAAATCTATCATTTACGTTTCCATTTCCGAGTAGATAAAATTTGTTGAAGAATGCCTATAGTATATTAGTATTCATGTTTAGTAGACATGAGAGTCGTTCATAGTTGAATTCCTGAAGCTGCAAGCCTGATTGCAGTCCAAAGTGATAGCCTGATTATGTGAATATTTTGAACTGGATGCTTTAGTTTGTCCATGAATGGATTTTATTTTCTTCTCCATCTTCTAGATCAAAAGCTTTTATACTTGGCCAAATATAAATATGGCGCTCCACCAGGGGTGGAGCCAGAAAATGATATCAGGAGGATGGGCTGAAACTTAAATTTTTTTTGGAATAAACTCACGCCGCAAGAAATCTAGTTTCGGAGGTTATTCTCGTGACATTCACGGTAAAAAGTATACGTAACTCAATGAAATAATAAAAAGTTTAGATATCTCACATTAAGATGTTCCACTAAATCTTTGTATTTTTTTAACAAAATAGAAACTTGATGCTTGCTTTAAAACATATAAATTGACCGAATCATGATAGAAATTGGCTCGATTTCAAGAATATACTTATATATAGATTAATTTATAAATAAATAAGTTTTAAAAAATATTCTTTTTATTGTCAATATCGAATTTAGAGTAAATTATTTATTTTGATCATATTTTTTTTATGGTCAAAATAAGTAATTTTTTTATAACTATGAATAAGTAATATATGAAAACATAGTAGAAATAAAAAAAAATATTACTTTTAAATTTAGCAAAATATGTAGTGTCTCTAACTATTAAAATAAACAATTTACTTTCTAGATTAATCAATACAAATTATCTATAATAAAATTTAATTAATAATTATAAGTAAATTTAATTAAAAATGCATTAAATAGAATATCTAATTTGATAATAAAATATTCACGTTTCATGAATGTCATGAAAGAAAAGAGTAATTAATAATCGTAGTGTTTTTAATACAATTTGAATAATTGAGTATTGGATTTGGGTTGAGATTCAATGGACTAATGTTAATATTTGGGCCAAAATTCTATAATTCCCTCTTAAAAGTTTTTATATTGGCTGGGGCAGTGTTGGCGGTAAGAGTCGGCCTAATACTAATATATGGACCAAATTTCAACAATTTTTTGTTACTTTTAATATGGGCTGGGGGACAATGCTGGGCTACAGCCCAACAATGCCTCCCACTACCTCCGCACATGCGCTCCACAGTATGTGGTTCGTCTCTAATAAAGGATGAGGCCTTATGTGACATGACGCGAAACATATTTCGTCTTTGGCACATACACAAGTTGGAAAAGGAAACCTATATTTGTAAAATAATCATGTTACAGTATATCATCTTTTACATTGTATCACGTAGCAACACACCATCGTCAATTTAAAAAATTAAACAAATTTCCCTCCAATCATCATTTAACACCACATCAAATGTCAACAAAGATGTACAGTTGGAGTGTACATCTAGCGTTATTCTTTGTAAAATCAAACACGCAAGTTTCAACGATTTTCATCTTGAAGACTGATTATACAACCATTATGCAAGGTTGACAATCACCAATTTTCTAAAGCCTCTAATTTGAAAACCCGCCTATAAAATACATTAAAGTCTATGCGCATGTCTATTTTTCAAATGCCTCGTATGAGCAAAGAGAATTGAGAAATGGTGAAACCAATGAATGCAACACGGAAAGTATCCTCCAATTGTAATTTATTAAACGAAGGAATTAATTTTATCCATATGTATTTAAAATCGTAAAGGTCTTTAAAGTTTAAACACCACATATTGATTTGAATGACAAAGATGGCAAAAATCAAGACATTATTGACACAAAATATACCATTTTGTCACTATGTGGGATATTATGACAACCATCCACAACTATTCTTTTTTAATTCAATATGAATTTATTTTTTTTATGGTGCATAAAACAAATGTGAATAAAACAAAATATACCGTTTGAGCTCTTTTTTTTTTTTTATGTAATAATATCTTTTGGATAATGTGTGAATAGAAATAGGTAAAAGTTTTGAGTTACGTGTAAAATTATTTTATTAGGAGAATGTATAGTTGAAAATGAGTTTGAAAAAAAAAAAAATGAATTTTTAGATAATGAGCTCAAAGAGGGACTTAAATTCAATAAATATTATAAAATCAATATTATTAAGAAATATTTTAAAATGTTCGTTAGGATCGAAATTCATAATGTTTTTCCATCCTAATAAAATCTATTTTGTTTAATTTTTTTTGGCACAGTAGCAAATATGTGTGTGTGTGTGAACAAGAAAGGCATTTTAGGAAGCATAGTGGAATTTCGGCTGTGTGTGTGTATGTGAACAAGAAAGGGACTGTAGGAATTTCGGCTGGGTGTGCGCGTGTGTATGTGAACAAGAAAGGCGGTTTAGGAAACATAGTGGAGTTTCGCCTCTTTCCTTGGTCTTGTCTACTTCCCCATCCCGATGTTCTTCTAGTAGATGAACTGTCAATCGTTATATATATGTGTGTGTGTTCAATATATAATTGTCGAATAATACAATATTCAGCCATAGTAGGTTGAATATTCAAAACGCGTTCAGCTGGTTACATGATTTGGGATTGACAAATAGAAACTTAATAGGTGTAGTATTAAAATATGTATAGTAACACGACAAACCATATTAAACAAGGTAGAAAGGTTTATAAAGAGTTAGAAACAAGAAATGTCACAAATTGATTCAATCTTGCAATTATAATTTCAATAAAAAAAAAAATCCCATCGAATATTTCAGCAGTATTATTCGATATAAGACGTATCTCAAAAAAAAAAAAAAATAAAAATAAAAAAATTTAAGCTTAGCTTATTTGGAAAGCCTTACTCGGTATAGTTAGCAATACATGATGTCTTAAATCTTACATACTCGTTTTCATGATATCATTTGTATTAAAAAAAATAAAAAATAAAAAATCTTTTTATTTTTTCGACATTGATTGAAGTAATTTATTTTTCTTGACTCACCTCGGTCATCTTTGCATTTAGGGACTAACCAGTGTGTTAGTTTTGCAGGTAAAGACAAGACTTGCTATGTTGAGAGATAAATGTTTACATTATTTTGAAAAATGACAAACTTTCTTCTTGTATTTATCTAAATCTCACCTTTCATTATGCCAAATGTTTGTTTAGGCTAATATGATGTAATCATGGATTAAGAACAAGAGAAATGCTACTCGTACATTAAAATTTTACAGCCCCACACAATAGGGGGCAGTGGCGGACCCAGCACCTGGCCAGCCCCCGTGGCCGCCCATGCTGGGTTCGTCGGAAATTCTTCAAAGTTTGTTTAGCCGTTCAGGTTCGCCGGGAAGGAAGCAGCAGGAGGAGGAAGAAGAAGGCTGTTGCTGGGGCTTGGGGAGGGTTGGGCTGGACTCTGGAGAAACAATAAGTTTTGGGCCTGGTTTTAAAAAAATAAAAGGCCCAATTTTTATAGCCCAATTCAATCGAATCCATTTAACAAATACCGAATTGGATGAAAAGTCCAATCCAAATAACATTTTCCACCATAGCCATCTTGTTCTTCTTGCGGGCGACGGGGCTAGGGCAACGCCTTGGTGAAATTAATTTGGAGCCTGACTTCTGAGGTGAGGACTGAGGAGGACGGGACGGCAGACTTGGGCTGTGGCCTGTGGCGGTGGAGTGGAGAATGGAGTGGATTCGTGATTCGTGAATCATAATCGTTTCGTGACTGCCGAGTGCCGACTG
The DNA here is from genome assembly GCA_019097785.1 of Fraxinus excelsior. Taxonomy (NCBI): domain Eukaryota; kingdom Viridiplantae; phylum Streptophyta; class Magnoliopsida; order Lamiales; family Oleaceae; genus Fraxinus; species Fraxinus excelsior. The sequence continues at coordinate 17,006,146 of CM032644.1, forward strand.
GAGTGGAGGCTCGATTCCGCGAGACTGGCGGACTCAGGCTGCAGCCTGTAGGTGCGCTGTGCCTGTGCGGAGGGAGGACTGAGGAGTGAGAAGAGCTTTCTGCTGGGCTGGACAGCTGGAGCCTGGAGTGGAGCCGGAATCTGTGGACTTTTGGGCTTTGGGCAGCTGGGCTGGGCCGCTATCTGTGGACTGGAGCTGGGCTGAGCTGCTGGAGGAAGGTATATGACTAATTTATTTATTTATTTATTTTTTCTATTTTTGTTAATTTGTTAGTTGCTAATTTAAATGCTATTATTATTCAATATTAATGAATCATAAATTTATGATAAATAAGAATTTAAGTGATGGGTGCAGCCCCTGGACTGTATATTTGTGTTTTTTTTTATTTATTAGTTTTTGTGAATTTGTTAGCTGTTAATTGCTATTAATGAATTATGAATTTATGATAAATGAGATTATGAGAGTTTAAGTGATGGGTGCAGCCCCTGGACTGTATATTTGTGTTTTTGTATTTTTAGTTTTTGTTAATTTATTATTTGCTATTAATGAATTATGAATTTATGATAAATGTGAATTTAAGTGATGGGTGCAGCCCCTGGACTGTATATTTGTGTTATTGTATTCCTTTTTTTTTCAATTTTTGTTAATTTGTTATTTGCAATTAATGAATTATGAATTTATGATAAATGAAAATTGAAGTGATGGGTGCAGCCCCTGGACTGCATATTTCTATTTTGTGAATTTATGGGAAATGAGAATTTATATTAACTACGAGTTACAACTTATAATTTTGAATTTTGAATTATGATTTAGGATTTAGGGTTTTAGCCTTTTAGGAAATTAGGATTTAGGGATAAGTAAAGACTCTGAAGAGTCTTCGGCGTGAAGATGTTTAGCTCAATTAAACCATTAACCATGTCCATGTGTACACTGTTTTTAATCAATTTTGAATTGAAAAATAATTTGGGGCATTTTGCAGATTATGGAGCGATTTTTTCAACCGAAACGAAAGTCCATACATAGTTCTTCATTCTCTAGTTGTGTATCTAGTCCCGCCACTGATCCTAGCCGAGCACAAGAGTTAGTAAATAATGCAAAGAAGTCTCGGCATCAATTCAATGTGGATAATCTTGAATCTGATCCAGGGAAACGTCCCCCTATCAAATCATATTATCCTAATATCAGAGATGATGTGAGGATGGCATACTTGGAGAAAGGTCTTTGTCAACCATATGGACATGACTTTCCAAGAAGACGAATAGGGAATGATAATAGGTGTTTTCGAAAGAGTGGTTCTCTGAATTTCATTGGTTGGAGTACAGTATAGAAAATGATGCTGCGTATTGTTTGCATTGTTACTTGTTCAAACTCGATAGAGGGGGTCAAGGAGGTGGACATGTATTCACTCAAATAGGCTTTAGGGATTGAAAGCACAAAAAGACATTGAAAGATCATGTCGGTCTCTTTGATAGTGCTAATAATCAATCTTTTACAAAGTGTACGAACTTGATGAATCAAAAGCAGAGCATCTCCTATGTTATTTCTAGCCAAAGTAGTAATCAACAACAAAACTATAGGATGAGATTGACAGCGGTGCTACATTGTACTAGATTCCTCTTGATGCAAGGATTGTCATTTCGTGGTCATGATGAATCGAAAGAGTCTCTGAATAGAGGAAATCTAGTTGAGCTACTAAAATGGTATGGAGATCGTTGTCAGGAAGTTAAAGAAGTACTGTTTAGTAATGCTCCTGCAAATGACCAAATGACTTCACCAAACATCCAAAAGGATTTGATTAATTGTTGTGTAGTGGAGACGACAAGGGCTATTATCAATGAGATAGGTGATTCTTTATTTTCGATTTTGGTTGATGAGGCTCGTGATAACTCTATAAAAGAACAAATGGCAGTTGTTTTGAGATTTGTTGACAAAAGTGGGCAAGTGAAGGAGCGCTTTTTGGGCATCTCCCATGTTACTGATACTTGTGCCCAATCACTGAAAAATGTCATTGATGCAATGTTTTCTACATATGGATTGAGCATATCTAGCCTGCGAGGTCAAGGTTATGATGGAGCAAGCAATATGTCAGGTGAATTTAATGGTTTGAAAGCTTTAATTCTAAGAGAGAACCCACATGCCATGTTCATTGCTTTGCGCATCAACTTCAGTTATCAGTTGTTTCCGTGGCACGTAGGAATTCTATGCTTGGTGATTTTTTTAACATGCTTGCTATTATTGTGAATTTGGTTGGTGCATCATGTAAGCGTGTAGATGCTCTTCGATCAAGTTACCATTCTAATATTCTGGAGAAGCTTCATATTGGGGAACTATCTAGTGGAACTGGTCAATTTCAAGAAATGGGTTTGGCTCGCCCAGGTGATACTAGATGGGGCTCGCATCTATTGACAGTTACTCGTTTCATTGATATGTTTAATGCTATCATAGATGTTCTTGAGAATATATTAGAAGATGGAGTAAATTCAGATCAAAAATCAATGGCCATAAGACAAATGGACACTATGCAAGATTTTCAGTTTGTGTTTAGTCTCCACTTTATGTTTGAAATTCTTGCAACTACAAATGACCTTTCACAAGCTTTACAGAAAAAGGATCAGGATATTCAGAATGCTATAATGTTATTGAATTTGTGTAAGTGTGCATTACAGAACATGAGAGACAATGGTTGGGAAACCCTGTTGCGTAGGGTGATTGGGTTTTGTGTTGATAGACATATTTTAGTGCCTAATTTGGATGATGTTGTAGTAGTAAAAGGTCGACCTAGGCGTGCAGCTGAGCAAGTGACTTATTATCATCGCTTTTATGTTGATTTGTATTGTCATGTGATTGACTCAATCTTGCAAGAGTTGAATGATCGTTTTTCAGAAACAACTACCGAGCTCTTTACTTGCATTGCATGTTTAAATCCAAAAAATTCATTTGCGGCTTTTGATCAGGGTAAATTGCTGCGTCTTGCTCAGTTATATCCTTTGGACTTCAATAGTGAAGAGCTTTTATTACTTAGACCTCAACTTGACAAGTTTCTTATGTTAGTGAGAATGGATGCAGCTTTCTTTAACCTCAATAGCATATCTTGTGTAGCTCGGAAGTTGGTTGAAACTGGAAGTTACTGTTATTTTCCGTTGGTTTATAGGTTGATCACCTTGGTTTTGATATTACCTGTGGCAACTGCAAGTGTTGAAAGGGTATTTTCTGCTATGAATTTAATCAAGAGCGACTTGCGCAACAAAATGGGAGATGAATGGTTGAATGACAATTTGACGGTTTACGTGGAGAAAGATATTTTTTTAAAACTTGAGAATGAAACAATATTGCAACGTTTTCAAAATATGAGACCCCGAAGAATGCAGTTGTCTAAGCTTGCAGTTACAGAGTAGGGTTGTATTTTTTTTTTTAGTATTCTGGGTTGTATTGAAACATATTTTCATATGTATATACTTTTTATGTTTTAGTGCATTTATATATGTATCGAATTATATTTTCGGTTATTATGATAGTTGATTGTCTACGGTCATCGGGCAACGGTCACAGGTCAACGGTCACGGGTCAACGGTCTCCGCCCGTACTGGGTCGAATTCCTAGATTCGTCCCTGATAGGGGGGATCGCGTGCTTCTTCATCTTTTTTTTTGGGCGCGGCCCCCCTATTTGTAAAGTTTGGTGTACAAATAGCCTTTTCCTAGGAACAAATGTCATCACAAGACACGTAAGTTGGGAATGACGTAGGCAAGAAATAAGGTGGGGATCAATTTGCAACGAAATCCATAAATTGTGGTTTCCTTTTTCCTTTTAAATATAACTTTACTAAATTGAAGGTTCGACCATTTGATTCAACTTAGGCTCGTTTAACAAGATTTTTGAAAATTAAAATTAATATTTTAATTAAAGAAATTATTTTTGAACTTCTTTAAATAATTTTAAAAGTATTTTATTTCATAAGACAAAACTGACCTAAGAAATTCTTTTATAAAAAGTAGGAACACAAACTCAAATAGATTATTAAAATATTACTTATAAGCCCCTTGAGCAGGGGCAGCTCAGGATTGTAATTCATGGTAGGCACAATTCATTGTAGTTCAAACCAATATTATCAAAACTGGATTGATCGGCGATTCAACCGTTAAAATCGGGAACCAGAGTGGAAGTCAGGTACGATACCTATAAAATAAATGCATAAAAAAACTCGCTCTAAAACCCGGTGATCCAATGGGTTCAACAAAAATCGGTGACCCGGCCGAGGTTTCACCAAGTTCAATTGTTCTTTACACACACACAAAATAAATAATTAAGAGGAATAAAAATAGTTGTTCGTCGCTAGCCGTCTTTATCACGAAAACCTCTGCCATGTTTTAGCATAAAACACCCAAAAACGTGAAACATTAAAGAAGAAGTAAAATCATATGAAGGCAAATGTGAAGAAGAGTCTACTGCAAATTTGAAGGAGCAGCCAACCGCATTCATTTTCTTTTTTTCTTTTGTTAAAGAAAATGGATGGAATTTGTAAGGGATTACAAGAAGAATTCGTTTAACTCGATATCTTCATGCTCCGCTTCTAATGGGAAGGGGATTACCTGCCCCGAAATAGGTACGAGATGGATACGGAAAACATTATCCAGCCTCGCTACTCGCCCAATTTAAAGTTAATTTCAAATTTAAATTTTTTATCAAACAAAAATAAAATATTTATCATTATTTTAAAAGAAAACGTAAGTTATTCTTAGCAAATTAAAAAAAATTAATAATATTGACTAAATAAAAACGAAAAAAAAAATTGGGGCAATAAGGGGCAAGGGACCTACCTCTGCATCGTCGCGCTTTAATTGGATATATGGGTGAAACAAAGTAACAAAAATATCTGATGTGGGAATGTTAGACCACCCCATACCTGCTCCATGGATTTTATTTTGAAGGTTAACCTTATTTTGGCCTAAAGAGTTCGTTATACATAGCGTGTTAGTTTAACGATATATTTATCGAACAATAGTCTATTTTTCTATGCTTTATTAATTTATTAAAAATTAATAGGTTGTACCATATATTGTACTTATTTGTTTCACAATTAATAATAATTAATAAAATTAGTATAAAATACATCTAAAAACCTATTAAAAATTTTAAGTTTTACATGCCCCCGTTTGACACCCATTAATTTCTCATTCTCATTTTTCATTTCAACTACACATTCTCCAAATAAAATAATATTACACACAAATCAAAAATATTTCATCACTTTTCCACCACATATTTTCACATCAATCACTATTCCAAAATTTCTATTTTCTTCAAAATGAATTTCAAACAAGGGCATACTCTTATGAACATTTTTGTATTTATATAATAAATTTTTTATCCACTGGTTCAACTCCAATTTTATTCTGGTTGGTTGGACCTTTTAATGCTATATTCAGACATGTTCTTAACTTTTCAATTCAAAAATAAAATTTAAAAGTATTTTATTCAAAAATTAGAAGATAATTTAAAATTTTAATATTATTATAAATTAAATTAATTCATCTATACACCCCACCCCAATCCCAATGCCTAACCCTAATTCTCTCTCTCTCTCTCTCTCTCTCTCTTCAACGACATCGACGATGACGGCGAACGACCAGAACATCCTTCGTCGACACTGGCGTCGACTCCATCAACTAAGAGAGCCAAATTCAACTTACCAAACCCGAATCTGATTCCAAAACCTATGCCTGTTTATCGCCTCACCCCGGCTCCGAATCTCCCAACTGAAGCTCCAATTCTTGGAAGATCCATATCTAAGCGAGAACGAGTAACCTTAGCTTCGATCCCTAAAGTACAAAACTCAGACCTGCCACCTCCTTTCAATTTGCCATCAGGCTATTTATTTATTGATGCTGAGCATAGGGGTTGTTTTGAATCTGGTTTTGGGGTGCTGGCTGTGCATACGATGGAGATGTGTCTGCTGTGGTCTGTGCGAAGATGCTGCTAGTTCTGGTGCGATAGATGATACAAGTGGCGGTGGTGTTGGGATGGTGCATCCTTGGTCAGTGTTCAGTTTGGGTTTTTTGTGGTACTTGGTGTTTTGCGAATGATGGTGGTAGTTGTGTAGATGACGGTAGTTGTGTAGATGGCGGTGTTGATGGCGGTTATGGTGCAGATGGTGGTTGTGGTGGTCACGGTGGTGTAGGCGATGGTGTGCGGTGGTTCTATCGTGGTGATATTTGGTGCAGCCATATCATCGTTGCGGTGGTGGTGTTGGTAGTGGTGCTGCTGGAGGCAAGTGGTGATGTGGCAATCACTTTGTGGTGATCATAAATTATTTGATTAATTGTGATTAATAAGGTCTAGTTTGTCTCTCATTATTTCAAAACATTGTTTGCTACAATAAATTTCTCTACCACACATTCACTTATGGGTGTCCAAAAGTCCCAAACCGAACGATTTTCATAAGTTAAATACCCGAACGGGTACCCGAATCAAGAACCGATGGGTATGTGTCGAATCTCGAGTCTAGACTAAGAACCGAATAAGAATCGAAAATAAATAATTTTTTTATTGAATTAATTAAATTATTTTATTTTTTTTCTAAATAAATTAACAAATTAATTAAATAAATCAGATCATTTCATAATTTTAAGCATTGTGCCTCAATTTTTTTTTTAATATGGATCACTGACATTTTAATATTAATATCTACTTTTTGGTATTTGTATGCATTGAATTAATGTTATTCGACAGCTATTTATTTATATATTTTTGAATTGTGTTACGTTAATTTACAAAAGTTACGAATGAAATGTCATTAGTTATATTTATGTAGTGTTGCTGTAAATGTTAAAAAATTTAATTATGACATGGAACCGAAAGGAATCGAACTGAATCGGTTCCATAATTATATTTGGACCCGATAGGTCCATTTATTAAATACCCGAAAATTTTGGAATCGAGCAGAACCGAACCGAAAACAGCCCTACATTCACCCAATATAATATTCTACACACAAACCAATAAAGTTACTTTAAATTTTAACCACATATTCTCCAAAAAATACTATTTATTACTCCATTTCTTCTACAATAATAAGAGAAACACACAATAAATAATACTTGACTTATTTATGATCAATAAATAATATGTGATTTAGAAATTTGTTAATTTGTGATCAATTAATTACGTATTTTGTGCTAATCAAATAAGTTGTAATTCAGGAATAATGGTTGATTTATTAATTTGATAAATTTGTGATCGAAAAATAAGTTGATGATTGTAATTGTGACTAATACATAATTATCACTATAAATTATATAATATTTTGACATTAATATATTTAATTAATTATTTTATAATTAAAATGTAATTAATATATGATTTTTGAAATAAGAGGATATTTGATGGATATTATTAAGGAAAAAACGTATTTTAAATAGCGATATGATACGATGGAAACTCACAAAACTTTCCCCTTTACCCTTTTGAACTGGTATTTTAAAGGGGAATCTTCCTTAAGAAGTGACATGTGTGGCTATGAACTATCTGTAAACTATTCGTTGAAAGATTCAAAGTGAAGGGGTATTTTTTGCTCCGTTCTGTGGAGTCAATTTCTGAAAGATGGCAATAACGTATTAGCGTACCCGTTCTGTTCGTACCAATCTCAATCAATTGCTTTCTGATTTTATATTTTATTTATTTATTTATTTTGACAGAGAAATTAAATAAAGCAGAGGACTTGGTATTCTTTGAGTTTATTGGAGAAAATTATTTTTTAGGTGGAGCATTTAATTCTTAACGTGCAATAACCGGGAAGAATTAGAATAAAAAATCAAAATTTATTTGTTTTGATAGGGAGAGGGCTTGATATTCTTTGAGTAGTTGGAGTAATATGTTCGGTGGAGCATTCAATTCTAAGCACGAAATACCAGGAAGAACCAGTAACGTAATTTCTGTGGAGAGAAATCAAGAGGCATTAAAAGGAGAAGACTAGGGATTCATTGTGTTCTTGAAGATTTTTTTTTTTTTTTTTTTTTTTTTTTGAGTGGAGCATTTAACTGAAAAAATTTAAATCCCATGGAATAATCAAAATAAGATTACAATAGAAATTTAAGGCTCTACTTGATATGCAGAATTTTTCATGGAACTTTCGTAGTGTTTGATAGGCAAAAAATTTTCCGAAATTTTTTTTTTTCCAACTTTTCAAATTTTTTGAGGAAAATAAATACTTGATATTTTAGTGGGTAAATATTTTCAATTTTTTTTTTTTTTTTTTTTTTTTTTTTTACAATTGGAAGAAATTTTAGAGACAATGGTAAAAAATTTTTCACTTTTATTGACAATTTCTATACAAAACAAAGTCAAACGGATTCCAAACTTTTAACATTTTCCATAGAAAATTATACTAATCAAACACAATTAATTACAATTCCCAGTAAAACAATTTCTAGGAAAATCTTTTCCATGTAAAATATTTTCTTTTCACCAATTTTTCACCTTGCAATCAAATGGAAGTGAAAAAGGATCAATATCAATTATCAACAGGAGATGCCTATTCTTGTTTGTATATTCCATTTCTCAATTAGAGGACTTGAGACCAGGGGCGGAGCTGGGGGGGTCCCAGGGGGGACCCGGACCCCCCCCCCCGCCCCATTTTTTATTTTTTTAGGTGTTGGATTAGAACCCCACTAATCGTGCTACATTAATCCTAATTATAGAGCATAATATCTAGTGGAAATAATTAATAAATTAACAAAGTTATACAACAGTGTTGTTATACAACGTTATTAAAGTGTGAGAACTTCGAAGGAACGCTAGTAATAATGTATGATTTTGCTAAATTAAAGATTGGTACTTTCTTTTACATGTTTCTTGATTTATTTATTTTATTAATAACGTATCCAAAAAAAAAATTTCGGGAGCGCTGCCCTCGAACCCCGTGACCCCCCCTCACCCTTTTACCTCTGGGACCCCCCTAATCCAATGGGCTGGCTCCACCCCTGCTTGAGACTTCAGATTATTTGTTTTCCTTATTTATTTATTTATATATTTATGATCTAACATATTAGTCAATGAGATTTTAATTACCAATCTCATAATCCGAAATTGTATCATTCGATGGATTTTGCGAGATTTGATCTGAATATGGTTGGTTTAGGGTATGTTTTCTTGATAAAAATTAAAAAAAAAAAATATGGGGATGTAATTGGCTCATATTTGTTGGAGAATGTTATACTAGCTACCCAAAATGAACTTTCGAAGTGAAGATCGGGTTCTTTCACAAATAATATAAACTCCATAATTTAACTCTTTCGAAAAAACCTAGCGCATATCTATTACAGTTAAAATACAGAGTAAGAGTGTGTTTGATGTATATTATTGAGGAAAAAAATGTATCTTAAATAGTGATATAATAAGAAATATATTGTTCAAAAAGTAAAGAAAAATTATTGATGTGATGAAAAATATTATTTCATTGAAAAATATGTGGTCGAAAATGAGTTTTGAAAATATCAGCCTAAGAACTTCGAATCCTAATGATTTTACTCAGTCCTTCAACTAAGTCCATGTTTGATACACATTAAAATTTTTATTCTCATTCTTCTACTCATTTTAATAACACATTTTTCAATAAAATAATATTTTTCATCACATCAATAACTTTTACTTTTTTTTTTCAACCACACATCCTCTCTGTCGATTTACTATTCTAAAATACATTCTTCCGGTTGAGCAGTCAACACACACTAAATATTATAATTTTCCATAATGCTTCCTTTCCAATTGGTTTGGATGCCGTCAGCAGTTGTAACCAGTCTGCCGGCTCCACATTTTTTTATTCCATTCATGACAGAGTAAAAAAGTCCTAAACGTGGAATTAAGCTCTCTTACCAAGTAAAATTTGCCAGATGGAAGTGGGATCCAATTTAAATAAAAAAATTGACAAAAAAAATTCTCCCCTGCCCCTGGCAGCATTGCCCTCCACAGCCTCAGTTATAGCAGAAGCTTGCATTTTTTGACCTTGAACATAATTATCAATGGCTGAATCTGTTGTATCCTGTGTAATCAACAGTCTTAGTGAATTGCTGATTCATGAAGTCGAATTCTTACACGGTATTCGTGGCCAGCTTGAGCAAATACGAACGAAGCTTAGGCGTCTGCAGTGTATCTCAAAAATTGCAGATGCCAGACAAGATGAAGATGAGAGGATCCATAATTGGGTTGCAGACACCAGGGAAGTTGCTTATGATGCAGAAGATTGTCTAGAAATTTTTTTTGTTGAAATTGCATCGAGAAAGGAACAAAATGTTTTAAGAAGATCTGCTTTTCTGTGGAAGGAAGTTAAATCCTCGCACCATCTTTGGCCAAAAATCCAGAATATTGAAACTAGGATCTCTGATCTGGAAAAAGATTTGCGAGTTAGTCATATAAGCTCTATATTTCAAGGAGAAATTGCAAGCCCTCGTTCTGAGAGACGCCAACAGCTAAGAAGATCTTATTCTCATCATGAAGAGGATTTTGTTGGATTGGAAGAAGATGTTGAGAAATTGGTAGCAGAATTGGTGAAGGAAGATGGTGGTAAATGTCATCATGTCGTCTCCATTGTCGGCATGGGTGGCATAGGAAAGACTGCGTTGGCCAGAAAGGTTTATTATCATGCTAATGTTCGGAGTCATTTTCATGCAGTTGCTTGGGCTTGCATATCTCGTCAATGGCATCCAGGAGATGTTCTGCAAAGGATCCTTAATAAACTTGTACCAGAAATGAGGGAAATTAACGCGATGAAAGATATTACAGAGCTCGTCAAGGAGCTTTTTGAAGTTCAGAAAAGGAAAAAATGTCTGGTTGTGCTGGATGATATTTGGGAGAAGGATGTCTGGCGTAGCCTCAGATCTGCCTTTCCTAACAGGAAGCTGGTTAGCAGAGTAATTGTCACAACTCGTAACAAAGAAATCGCAGGAGACATTGATACAGATACGACATGTTTTCTCTATGAACAAAGATTCTTGAATGAGAAAGAGAGTTGGGAGCTACTTCTGAAGAAAGCTTTTGCTGGTAGAAATATTGCAGGTATCTGATCTGATTTGTTTTAGAATCAAAACCCCGTTTTGGATTGCGCTATCATCTAACTCTGTATAATTTGCTTAAATATCTTACTTTCATCAATGAAAGAATTAAATCCATTTGATTGATCTATTTGATTGATCAATACTGTTTTGCTGCCATATATATATATATACACAGCTGGTATAAATACTTGCACTTGTTAACATTATGGACATATAGTTCAATTTTCCTTCTCTGTGCCTAGTTTATTTTATACTGGTGACTATCTTTTTCTGGAGTTGTATACATACTGTGGCTGTCATGAAGTTCACATATCAGTATCAACCTATCCCCACACTTCCTTGCCGATCGCCTTTGAAATATCTCTTCCCTTTCTCCCCATCCAGCATTGGATATCTTTACTATCAAGTAATTTATCTTCACTTTTCTTGATTCAGACACACACTTTTTCTACCTATTAATCCCAGCCACCATCGTCCAATGCTGTCATTCTTTATTTACTAACCTGCTGTGTGCTAATATGGATGCCCTAGGGTAGGCCACACCGTTATTCATATATTTAGCTCTTGTTCGGTAAAGCTTTCAGATTTTAAGCTGGTGAAATTTCATTTTTAACCATACATTTCATTGAAGCCTCAACTTTTATCCACTTTTTAACCACGCATTCATAATACCTACTGGCTTATAATCTCAAAAAGCTTTGTCTGACAGGAACTTATACTGCTCAGCCTCCCTGTTGCACTAGTGTCCATCATGTCTTATCTCCTTAACACGCGAAGCACCAGTAATGCCTTTCAAGGACTCCGAACCTTTTTAATCCAACCTCCAGTGGCTCATTCCAGTCTTGTACATCACTTGTTCAGTCACTAATATCAGGTCAGTCCACTGAAGACGCAGCAGCACACTCTCACATTACAATCATAGTTAAAGAAGCTCGTCTGACCAACAATATATCAACTGAGCTAGGACCCACGATCAATAAGCGCAAGAGTCTATCCCATCAAATACCTGAAGTGAACCCCTCAAATTATATCTTACATTTCTCATTTCCCATTTTTTCTCTAATAGAATAGTTAATTAGCGAGTCAACCACAAAAATAATAATTTAGATAACTCTTTACTAAATTACTACAACCTCAGATTATCCAACTACTGAAAAGTGCCTAAGGTAACATCTGTTTTTCCAAAACAACAGTTTGAAATAACAAAATATTAATCTGCTAAATGCATTCTCTGTACACTAGCCTGGCAAGGGGAGCTTAATTTTCTACACATTTGCTATGCTCATTGTTTTGGAAACCATACTCCCCTCTTTGTGTTGGATATATATGAAAGATTGAAACTGTTGTTGACCTCTTGACTATAGTACCTATCTCTACATCTATTTCGCCAATTTTGCCTTCTATCTTTCATTAAAGTCCTCTTTCTCCTTTTCATGAAAGTCACTTTCAGAATCAGAGAATTGTTCCTCACTTCCAAGGGAGTGGAATTCTACTATTTTTATTTCCATTTTGCTCTGGCAACAAAACTTATGTTCTCTAGTTTGATGACAGACCACTTCTTGAATTCCCATTCACGGCCTCACAAAATTCTTTTGAGGTTCTTCTCTACATCTACCTATTATCCACCACTTAATACTTGTTGGTCAATTAGGAAAATAGAAGCAGTGGTGAATTTTGGATGAATGTTGTAGATCAAACCACTATAAAAGATTTCGTTTCTTGACTTCTTCTTTTACTTCTATTTAGTATTTACATAATTACATCTAATTACATGCGTTCTTTATAAATGAATTTGTTTTTTATTGTTTATGTCCATTACCTGCTTATTTCAGGACTTCGTATTTTTAATCTGCTTAAATACGCTTTAATTATCTCTTTATACTTGCTAAAACTTACTTGTGCCTCGAGTGTGTTCTTCACTTTCAATTTTACGTTCACACGTTGAATCCTAAGCTAGATTGTTTCACATCCCAATATATAGTGAATATACATTGTTGAGGCATGTCATGTGAAAGCTTAAAGAGGGACAAGATTATTTATTTAGAAAGTTGGTAAAATCATTAAAAGCAGTCCTTACCTTACCTTGAAGAGATTCACTCTGCTCTTAGGTTGCATCCAGGCTAACAGCAGTTTAAATCATGCAAACCCTCTTAGACTTTATAAGTCTTTACAGATTCATGAGCACATCAGTCAATAAAAGTCAGGATGGTTGTGGTTATACAGGTAAACCTGTCTTTATATGTGAGAATGAAGATGCACGATCAAGCACGTCTAGTACAAAGAGCTTCCACTCATGCTTAAGTGAAAATGAAGAGGATGAAGCCATGGATAACCCCAAGAAGCAATTTTCTGAAGATGGTATTCAAGGTGAGAGATCTTTACACATGTAGATGTCAAAATTTTCAACATTAGCAAAAGATTTAATTTACAAATGAAATTTTATCTTAGAAGAGTTGTTTCCTTTTGAAAGTCGTTTTGGGTCTTTGACGCAGGATTAAAAAAAAGATAAATAAATAAAATAAATGAGAGGTTCCCCCTTTTGTTTAAATTGTTAAAATGTGTTCTTGATAACAACAGGTAAAACTTAGATGAATAGAGGGGCCCTGTTGAACTCTGTGCTTAATTACTCGATCAAATTGTTCTTTATGCTTTTTAATTTCTACATTAACTAGATATAATTGTTCTAAAGTAACTATCTCCGAGTTAAAATATAATCATGTTATTTCTCTATAGTATTTTCAACAGTCTCAAATATGTCTTCAATTTAGCTTCATCTATCCATTCATCATTAATGAAAAATATACTTGTAATAAACCCATAGAACTTGATTAAAGCATATGAAGTACAAATGATTTAAATGTTTCGGGAATTAAAACGATACTGCTAAGAGTACTCCAATAGAAATTGCATAATCTAGGATGCTTGTTCAGAAAGTAGTGATTGAATTATAAATGTTTTATTAGAATATGTTGTAGAATAATGATAACTATTTTTTAGGCTCATTTTCTAGTCAAATATCACATGAAAAGAAAAATAATTTTTATGATACTTTTGATAAAAGCCAATCTGTATTGGACAGAAGTAGATGGCTAAAGAAGACACCTGCAGTTTACCTACTTCTGAAAATAAATGAATTTAATAAGGTTTCAATTGAGATATTCTGAAAAAATCTATGTTAATTTTTTAAATAAAATACTTTTAATAGAGGTATTCTTCAGAACATCTCAACTTAGATCTTTATCAGGTCAAGCCAGGCTTTTTGCACCTATCTCTCTTCCACTGTGGTCAATATATCTCGTGTTTTTTAACTACCAATCTAACTGTGCACACGAACTCATTCAAAAATCAAATAGATATGGAGAAACTTGGAAAGGAGATGGTTGGACAGTGTGGAGGATTGCCGTTAGCTATCATTGTGCTTGGGGGACTTCTCATGACAAAGTCTACACTAAGTGAGTGGAAAACAGTGCACCAAAATTTCAATTCATATTTAAGGAAGGGTAGAAGTCTTGGAGAGAATGGAAGAGTTTATGAGGTGTTAGCTTTAAGTTACCATGACTTACCTTATCAAGTCAAGCCATGCTTTTTGCATTTGGGAAATTTCCCGGAGGACTACAAAATATCTACTCGGAAGTTGTATCAGTTATGGGCTGCTGAAGGCTTCATATTTTCTGATTCTTATCAATCTGAGGAAGAAGAATCCATCATGGACATGGCTAAACGTTATTTACAGGAATTGAAGCAAAGGTGCATGGTTCAAGTTCAAGTGGAGGAGTCAACTGGTCAGTTCAAGTCTTGTCAACTTCACGACCTAACAAGAGAGTTATGCTTGTTAAAGGGAAAAGAGGAAAGTTTTCTGAAAAGGATTCCTTTTTCACAAGAACCGGAACTAGTAGGTTCCTGGTCTTCATCATCTGGGACATCAGCCGGTGTTACACGCAGACTATCTGTTACTGTGGATTCTGATCTTGAAACCTATTTTCCTCTTATACAGGAGAACTTGGATCGTGTTAGGTCAGCATTGTTCTTTTCCAGGCATACTGACAGAAAACATCATCATTCGTTGACCTTGCTTTGCAAAGGTTTCAAACTGCTCAGAGTTTTAGATCTTGAAAGGTTTGACTTTGGTAGAAAACTGTCCAATGCTATTGGGGACTTAATTCACTTGAGATATTTGAGCTTACGAGGTTCTCAATTTTATAAACTGCCATCATCTATAGGTAAATTGAAATTCCTGCAAACATTGGATTTACGTGTGCCCTTTTTTGTCTGTTTGACTATACCTGATGTCCTATGGAAGCTGAACAACTTAAGGCACTTGTATCTTCCTCCTTCTCACAAGAGTAAAGATAAATTGAAGCTGAGTACTTTAAGTAAGCTGGAGGTTTTGAAAAACTTTGATACACGAGTTTCCGATGTTAGCGATATCCCCAAATTAACCCGACTTCAGAAACTGTCAGCAATTTTCTCTCTTGAGATGGAGAATCTGGAGGCAGTCAACGATCATCTAAGGACAAACTCCAACCGTCTCAAGGACTCTTCTTTCCGTATCCGCTATGATTTTAAGTCAGACAAAGACTTGGTTCTTTTAAGGGAAATGGTAGGGTATACCCATCTCCGTAAAATGGATTTGAACGGCTGTTTAAAAAATCTACCAGAACATGACTGTTTCTCTAAAAGTCTCGCCATGTTAACCTTAAGAAACAGCAGACTTAAGGAAGATCCAATGGCTGTTCTGGAGAATCTGCCCAAGTTGTATTCCTTGGTCTTACGTCGTAATGCATTTCTGGGGAGTGAAATTCATTGTTCTTCAACTGGTTTCTGCCAACTTAGAACTCTTGAAGTCCAGGGAATAACTACCTTGGAGAATTGGAGGATAGAGGAAGGAGCTATGCCTAATCTTCAATATTTAAAAATAGATGAATGTGTTAACTTGAAGATGGTTCCTGAAGGAATTGAATTTGTCACTACAATCAGGGAACTAGTGATTGCTAACATGCCTGAAGCCTTCAAGCGTAGGGTTCAAATGGTGCAGGAGGAAGGAGGAGAAGATTTTTACAAAGTTGAACACATTCCTTCAATTACCATTATTGACACGAGCAGCGGCCCCATTAGAGAATCGGAAAATCAGCTAACAGGTATTTCATGAAGAATCAATTGAAGATAACTTTGCATTCTCCATCAATAATATTTTACGTAAACTAGGCCTGGACTTTCCTACTGCATACTCATTTTCTGTTTTATTCATGGGCAGAGAATGCTTTTTCAGGACTTCTCCGAAATTTTTATCCTTCAGTAGTACCAAAGAAATGAAAGGACCTATATTATGTTTGGCCGGCTATGCTAGAAGCATAGCATAAAAGACAGATCTCCAGGTTACAAGGCTCCAGGTTATCGTCCTTACAATAATAAAGAACATATCAATATTACTGTCACAGGAAGATGAAGATGAACTATGCTAATATCTGCCTTTATTTTTTGTTTTTTTTTTTAATCCTGTAGGGACAGTCATTCAGTTATTTTCCCACAAATGCCCTTGATTTTTATGCCATATTTCTAATTAAATGCATATTCCTGATTCCGAACTGCATCACATTTGATAATGTATGCATGTTGAACGTATCTAGACATTCGTTGTTTCTATATTGGCCTTGAGTGAATTTGAGACCATATTATGGGAGCTATAGTGCTCCAAAGTCCAAACACGTAGAGGCAAGCTGGGCTTTGGAGTGCTCAGAATCAAATCAGCTAATCTCTTATCCTAAATAAAGCTTAAGCTGATAAACTGAGCTTTAATAGCTTGATTAATTGTGTAGTAGTTGAGTATTGATTTGTTTATCAAGCCAATTTAAGCCTAGCTCATAATTTGCGCAACCTTTGACTACTTTATCCGGAAAAGTCGAGCTTGAAAAGGCCT
Organism: Fraxinus excelsior; assembly: GCA_019097785.1. Lineage (NCBI taxonomy): Eukaryota > Viridiplantae > Streptophyta > Magnoliopsida > Lamiales > Oleaceae > Fraxinus > Fraxinus excelsior. The sequence goes on from CM032644.1 coordinate 17,023,109, forward strand.
AAATAAGCCAAGCCACTGGCAAACTTGATTATTACTACTCTCATCATGCTTTGATGGCTTTCAGAGTCCCCATTACACACTAATGGAAACAGTATACGGCATCTTTTGGACTGAAAGTCATTTTATAACCTTGGTGATATCAAAAGTCTGCGGAGGTCCCTTTTAGTACAAGGAAAATGCTTTTCAGGACCATAATATTAGCACTAATGCTAGAACTTCTGGGTAGCAAATTCACCATATGAGAGACAAAACTACAGTAATAGACGGGCCATAAAAATTAATACATGAAGTAGGCCTTACTTCCTTTCACTATAGCGACGGTTGTCCACTTGTTAATAGTTCTCAGAGGATGTGCTAACAAAGTGAAGCAAAAATGGTTAGCACAACTCTTAACATCCCCGGATCTTCTTTACTGAATAAACTTTATACTGGTTTGTAAAGGAAACAATCAAGAAAACTTGAAGGGAGGTAGTTATGAACTTAGATGGTGCTAAAAGTAAAAGAAGAGAATTATGGTGCTAAAACACGAATTCTGATAATGAAGTTGAGAACATTTTAAGGTGCTAAAAATGGAAATCAACTCGGTATATCTGCATAGAGAACAGGATCACACCAAGTGGTGGAAGTTGAACTCTTCTGATAAAGGAAAGTTGGAAAAGAAGTTGTACAAGTTTTCAATTAATGTATGACTCGATTATGGGAATATTTCTTTGTGCAATAATTTTTTCCAGTTGGTGCTATTTTATTAGAATCAAGAGTTTTTCTTGGTCCGCCCAACTTTTCTTGTGTTTCGAGTAAAAAAACTTGTTATTGCTTAAGTAAGTTTGAACCATATATATTGTATTTCAAAAAGGAATCGAATGTAGTTCATTCGAGGTTCAAGACAAAATTAGTGGGAAGCACACCCATTTTTACACATCAACGGGTTTGGTGCAAAGATTCTCTTAGTACCAAGATCGTCATTTATTTTAATGCCACCAAAATTGCACTTTAGCAAAGAGATTTTTAACGAAATTATACCTTAATAAAAGACTTTCAATGTTGTTAAGAGCTTGTCTTAAGCTTTTACAGCTTTCCTCTTTATTAACGAAACAATATTGCCATGGACGAGAGGAGTATTTGTTTTCTTATTAAAAAAAATAAAAAATTCTTTGAAGGACTCAAAAATCTTCGTCTAAGGCCCTTGAGTGCCTTGAGCAACTACGTCTTTCAATTTACATTTTACATAGACATCAATTTGTAAAATGAATTTTAAATGTCAATGATGAAGACACTTCCATTCCTACTTGATGTAGGATAAATTCAAATATACTTTTAAATTAAATTAATGAAAGAAAAATACATAATTTTGATATTTAGCCCCTATTTGACAACCATTACGTGAAAACTTTTTTTTCTTCATACTCATTTTCAACTATACATTTATACAATAAAATATTATATACGAAAATCCGTTTTTTCCCCCAAATAATGGCATCAAACATGGGCATAATTCCTTGATGTACCAAAAATTTAAATACGACCTTTCTAATACTTGAGACTGTTTCGCACTTTGATGAGTGATCTCGAGCTAACGACATCTATGGCTTAGTTGGGATGATTTTTGAGAAATGAAAAAAGAGTTTTTGAAATCCAAAAGAATTAGTTCTGTTTGATTCATTTTTTTTTTATATATAAAAGATTTTTCTTTTCCTAGTTAGAACTTAGAAGAATACTTAGAGAAAGTTGACCCACACGAGATCAGTTTCTTCTTTTACAAGAAGCAAAAGACCCCAACGAGATCTTTTGAAAGAGAATTCAAAATAATTTTTTCAAACATTAATTAAGGTAATTTCTTCTTTTAGAAGAAGCAAAAGTCATATTAAACGTATCCATAAGATATATTAACACCACACAATCTAAAATATAGGTTAACGTATATACGAATAGTGTCCCTTTTTTCAACCGGTCTTCTGTTTTCTGGGAAAGTAATATTGACATACCAATATAAATAGTATAATTAATTGGATTAAATAATTGAGAAGGTAAATTGGTTCTAGATGAGGACATGTAGAATTAGAGATGTAAAGTGAATTGACCAACATCATTGGAATAGACGTAATATAATCCATCCCGACATTGAAGAATTCCATCTCTTCTCTATCATAGCACACTTCACATCCCAGTCTCCGTCGCCGCCCCCTCCCCCTCTCTAGGCCAAACTATAGTAAAACATACACGATTTAACTTTTTTTTCTTAAATCTTATCCAGTCATTTTCAATATATTGTACCTGTTAGGTTTTAAAAATTTTGTGATTGGCAATTCTGTGAACAAAATAATTGAAATTAATATATTGTAAAAGTTAAAGGAGTAATGTGCAAACAATTGAAAATGTAGGTGTTTAGGTTTAGGGTTTCGAGAATGGGAAAAGAAGGAAAATGACGCGAATTTTCACTTGACTGTCGTCAAGGTTTGGCTCTGAATACAATAATAGAAATATCATCGCTGGATTGTCACCTCACATTCGCTCGAGCGACAGACTATCGCTCAACCGTCGCTGAAATCTCGCTCGAGCGACATGTTTATTCATGAAAATTTTGTTTCGTAATTTAAAAGCTTTTTACTCCGACCATTCGTTTTCCAACCTACCTATAAATACCAGAACTCACATGTGTGAATTTTTTAAAGTTGAACATTGAGATAAACATATCAGAGAGTGATTCCTCCATATCATATCCTTCAACCTTCATCTGTGTGTGATTTTTTGGTGAGAAAAAAACATCAATTTCATAATCCAAATATTGTACCCTTATTTCTTATATATCTGGTCAGAGTTCCGAAGATCAAAGGAAGTTGACAGGAGTTCATGTCTGTGAAGAATGGGTCATTCTTCGTGATCCACTGGAGATAGACGAATTCACAATGCTTGGAATGCTGCAGGGTAGCAGACTCCACGAAGAGCTTTGACAATTGCAGCTAAGGATTGGTGCAGGGAAGCACGGGATCCAGGGAGAGCTGTAAGGAGTGCAGTCGGGTAATCAGATAGTACGAGTCCTCTAATCTGGTAGACTGTAACTCTGTAAGTTGTTAAGTTCGTTTATAGTGGATTGACGGGCAAAGTGCCCAGAGTTTTTCCCAGTTGGGTTTCTCCGTGATCATACTGGTTAGGTTTTAGCTGATTTTGTCATTGAAAAATTCCGTGAACAAAAAGACTTAATTTGATAGATTGAAAAAGTTCAAAGAGTAGTGTGTAATTTGTTTAAAAGTTGGTTATTAGGTCTAGGGTTTCGAGTTTGGAACAAGGAGGAAAACAATGCAGATTTTCGTTGGACTGTCGCCAAGGGTTGGCTCGAGCTACAAAAGCGGAAACATCATCGCTAGACCGTCGCCCTTCCTTCGCTCGAGTGACACTCTATCGCTCGACTTTCGTTCGAGCGACAGCTTTATAGGGTAAATTTTTATTTCACATTTTAAAGGTTTTTTTCTCGGTCCATTGATTTCTTGACCTATCTATATATACCATAACACGTACAAATTTTTTTCTCTTAAAGTTGTTAATTGAGAGAGCTTCATCTGTAAGAGATTTATTCATTCCATCATTCAACCTTCATCTTGTGTGATTGCTTTGGTCAGAAAAATATCAGATTCAATATCCAAATACCAAAAATCAAACTTCTTACATATTTGTTAGAGGTGCTGAAGATCGATGAAGGCGGCTGGAGTTCCAGTTTGTGAAGAACAAGTTGTTCTTCGTGATCCACGTGAGATAAGCGATTCTACCAAGTTAGGGGCTACTGTTGGATAGCGGTGTTCTAGGAGAGCGTTGGTTATTGTAACTGGAAGTAGTGTAGAGGAGTACAGAATTCAGGAGAGCGTCAGAATTGCCATTAGGAGATCAGATAATTCGTGTCGTCATCTAGTCTAGTAGACTGTAAGTACAAAATCGTTTATAGTTGATTGACTGACAAGTGCCCGAATTTTTTTCTAGTAGGATTTCTCCGTGAATAATTCTTGTGTTCTTTACTGCTTTATTATTTATTGTTTATGATATACAAACTGCGATAATTCAACATAGGATATTTGACTTGCATGATTAACCATCTAGATAAGAATTAAAAGTAACTTGTTGCTGTTTAATTTGTGATTGTTTTTAATTCCGCATTAAATACCTATCCACTCCCTCTAGGTATTGTTAGGGTCGAACTGCGTAAATTTCAATTGGTATCAGAGCCTTAAATCGATTCCTGACCCTTTTTGTTAATTCTAGACGAGTCAGTCATTGTCTGTGTCTCCGTTTTTCGACGGAAGCAATTATACATATTGGAAAATTCGAATGAGAGCTTTTCTAAAGGTTTTGAATGAACATATTTGGATAAGTGTACAAAATGGGTGGGCTCCACCTACAACTACTGTAGAAGGTGTTGTCACACCCACTAATATCTCCATCTGGTCGAAAACAAATCTTGATGAGTGTAATTGGAACAGTAAGGGCCTTCATTCCCTGTTCATGGTTGTGTCTCTGAAGAGTTTAGGCGTGTATCGATGTGTGACACTGTTAAGGAAGTTTGAGATATTCTAGAAACCACACACGAGGGAACTAAAACTGTTAAGAACTCTAAACTGCAGATGTTAACCACTAGGTTTGAAGAGATAAATATGGTTGATGATGAGACATTTGATAATTTCTATGATAAACTGAATGACATAGTCAATTCGAGTTTTAATTTAGGTGAGAGGATTCTCGAGTCAAAAATTGTTAGAAAAGTCTTTAGATCACTGTCCGAGAGGTTCAGACCTAAAGTTACTGCGATTGAAGAAAGTAAGGACTTGGATGCTGTTAAAATTGAAGAAATCGTAGGATCACTTCAAACTTATGAACTCACCGTCTCACAACCTAAAAAAGTTAAATCCATCGCCATGAACACCGTTAGAGAAGTTGAGAGCGAGTCCACTAACATTGAGATCCTTAGGGATGGCGAAATTACTTATTTTGTTAAAAAATTTCAGAAGGTGATGAGGAGTAGAAGAAAGTCTCAGGCATAGAATAGTGAAGTCCCTAGTAAACTCTCGAGAGGTAGACATGAGAATAACACCTCTAGGACTCCCGCTAAGAAAACCCAATCTGTCCAATGCCATGAGTGCAAGGGGTACGATCACTATAGGAATGAATGTCATAATCTGAATAGGAGCTCAAATAAGGAAATGCGTAAGACTCTAGCCGTGACCATGAGTGATGATAAGTCAAATTTCAGTTCTTAGAATGAGGCATCTGGTGGTGAGGACGAACAAAAATTCATGGCCTTTACTTCGATTGTTACAATCGAATCCGACTGTGAGATTGAAAATGGGAAAATGGAGAATGAGAGTAAGCTGACTGATGAAGATTCCAATGATAAGACGGACATTCAAGAGTCTTATTGTAAATTGTTTGAGGAGAGTCTCAAAATCAAGAAGGTCAACAAAGCCGTTCTGAAAAAGGTGAACGAGTTTGAACTTGAATGTGAAAAATTGATGATTGACCTTCAGGACTCGACCAAGAAAGTGAGTGAGCTGAAACTCATCAATGAAAACCTAGAGATTAAAGTTATATCATTAACTTCTGATCTTGATAAATCTAATGCTCAACTCCAATCTTTCATGAGTGACTCGCGGAAGCTGGACAATCTGTTTGGGATGAAATCATGTGGGTGACATACATGGTCTGGGTTATGTTCATAACCGTGATGCTACTGCTAGTACATTCAAGGCCACGTTCGTTCCTGCCACGAACAAAACTCGTGAGATTGCTTATCTAAAACCCAAAGGTAAGCATGTTATTGGATCAAGACCTACCGTATAGTGTAGGGTCAATTGTCTTACTTATCGACAACAACCACCAAGTAGGTTTGAACCACAGTTCATTCCCACTTGCCACCATTGTGGTGCACTGGGACACATTCGACATAGTGTCGTAACCGTGTGAATGGAAGTAAGAATATGGATTTCACTAGAAAGGTTGACTTTCTTGCAATCAAGTCAGTCACTTAACTGAGATGATGACTTGGTTAACTCAATCATCTTCTGCTTCTAAGAAAGTTTGGGTCAAGACAAGTGACCTCGAAGGTTGTGAAAATAGTCGTGATCTTCATGGTAAGGGCATTCAACTTTCGTCTTGAATTGGTGTTTAGGTGCATGTTGTGTAGTCTATTATTTCCATTCATTCATGCTACATCCCATTTTTTTTTTGTTTGTTATTTTTGTTGTTTCTATTTATTCTACATTTATTTGCTTTGTAGTCTATTATGTCCATTCATTCATTCTGCATCCCATTTTTTTGTTTGTTGTTTTTGTTGTTTCTATTTCTTCTACATTTATTTGCTTTAAGCACTGTTTTTAATATATATATAATAAAAAAAAAGAGGGATGTTGATTTGGAAATTTGTTTTATAGCATGATATCCATTACACTTGATTTTGTTGGTTATAATTAAGAATGAGTTTACTTAGTGAGCTGTAATATAATTTTCATGATTAGTTTAGGATACTTGTAGAGTATCTAATATAGGTCTCTTCATATACTATCGGCACGGCACACACTATGATCTTGACAGTGGGACTCTACCACGCGTGTGAGATTTGGTATGACAATCACATGTTAATAGGGTGACTTTGAACATGAATTGACCATTTTTATTAGACCTAAGCTCGATATTATCCCTACATGAATTAATATATGTCTGAACATATAATGAAAAGGGAATCTATATCTTAATTCTACTTTTCAAAGCTTGTTTGACTCGAGCAATTAAGCATGCAGGATTTTTCACAACCTAGTGTATATGGTCATCTGACTTGGGTTAATCGACCTAAAGCTCGTTACAGGGGTCATGTTGGTTGCTTAATGGAAATGAGCCTACACTTAAGATGAATAAAAATATATGAGCATTTTTATTAAAAGCTGTGATAAAAAGAAAAATATTTGTGATAAAATCAAGGGGAGAAAATATATTTTTCATTATAAATGAGCTTTCATATGTAGGTTCTAATGTACTATACAGTTTGAATTTCATAAGTAGAACAATATACTTATTTGCAGTGATATTTAGCATGTCATTTCTCACAAATTTAAGGTATGGAGTCCTACTGCCAGAGGATTAGTGACATTTCACACATATGAGTCACTTATATCATTTACTCCATTGGTGTTTTTAAGTTGGAATTGTGGGAAAATTTACTGTTCACTGCATATGCTTGTGATTGCTTATTCTTACATTATTGAGATGTTGTGTGATTTTGATTTATCCCTTGTCATTTTGTGACAAAAGGGGAGAGAAAAATCTTGAATTGCAAAAGTGATTTGATATCATTTGTTCATTTGTATTTTATGTCTAAGGGGTCGTTGGGGGTGAGATATAGATACATTTACACATTGATATCACTTTTATGTCGAAGGGGTCGTTGGGGTAAGATACATACTGCTTAAACACATTGAGAGTTTACAGTAAGGAGGAGCACATGCATATTTGTTTGAATTCAGTTTCGTTAAATTAAGTTTTTGATATTTTTAAAGTGTCAATGTTTCGTTTTGGTATATTGGGTTGTATTGATAAGGTGTCTTAGTTTAGCTTGTAATTTAAAACTGAAAAATATGTTATTTGAGTTACAATTGCTTAAATGACACCTACAAGTGAATTGTTTGAATTGTGATTATCTTTGATAATATTTTCCACACATTTTACATTGGTCTTTGAATTGTCTATTTCAGGAAATATGTACTACAGAGTTCATTCAAGACATTTTATAGTTTATGTTGTATCATTGTTTTGAGTCTGTAACTTTTATTTTTATTAGTACATTGACATAGATTAGTGTTTTGTCATAGAATACTAAATGGGGAGTTTGTTATATTTTAGCTAACTTTGTAATTGGCAAATTCTGTGAACAAAAAGCTTAATTTGATAGATTGTAAAAGTTCAATGGATAGTGTGCAATTTGTTTAAAAGTTGGTTATTAGGTTTAGGGTTTCAAATTTGGAACAAGGAGGAATACGTTGAATTTTAGCTGGACTGTTGCTAAGGATTGACTCGAGCTACAAAAGCAGAAACATCATCGCTAGACCGTCACTCCTCCTTCGCTCGAATGACACCCTGTCGCTCGACTGTCGCTGGCCCTTCGCTCGAACGACAGCTTTATATAGGAAATTTCTATTTCGCGTTTCAAAGGCTTTTTTCTTGACCCATTGATTTCTTGACCTATTTATATATATACCATAACACGTACAAAACGTTTTCTCTTAAGGTTGTTAATTGAGAGAGCTTCATCTGTGAGAGATCTATTCATTCCATCATTCAACATTTATCTTGTATGAGTGCTTTGGTCAGAAAAACATCAGATTCAATATCCAAATACCAAAAATCAAACTTCCTACATATCTGTCAGAGGTGCTAAAAATCAAGGAAGGCGACTGAAGTTCCAGTCTGAAGAAAGGGTCGTTCTTCGTAATCCACATGATATATGCGATTCTACCAAGTTAGGGGTTGCTGTAGGATAACGGAGTTTCAGGAGAGCATTAGTTATTGCAACTGGAATTAGTGCATAAGAGCATAGAATTCAGAAGAGTTGTCAGAATTGGAGTCAGGAGATCAGATAGTTGTGCCGTTGTCTAGTCTGGTAGACTGAAAGTGCGGAATCGATTATAGTAGATTGACCAGTAAATTGCCTGAGGTTTTTCCCATTTGGGTTTCTCTGTGAATGATTCTTGTGTTCTTTACTACTTTATTATTTATTGTTTATAACATGCAAATTGCGGTATTTCAACATATAATAATTTGACTTGCGTGATTAACCATCTAGATAAGAATTAAAAGTGACTTGTTGTTGTTTAATTCCTAATTATTTTTAATTCCACATTAAATACATATTCACTCTCCTATAGGTATTGTTAGGGTCGAACTGCGTATATTTCAATACTATTTTTCTTTACTGCTTTATTTATTATTTGTATGATCTGCGGTATTTAAACATATGTAAAATGACTTAAATGATTAACCATCTATAGATAATTAATTGGTGACTTGTTTCCTATTAATTAATAATTTTAATTTCGTATAAAATACATATTCACCTCATCTAGGTATTGTATCGAACTACGAGTTTTTCAGTACCAAACATGTAATTAAAATTTTCCATCACCACTAAACGAAAAACATTTTTCATAAGTAGAGTAAATAAAATCATAAAGGACAAGAAATTTAGTACGTAGTGCATGTGAAATATCTAATAACTACAATATTTTGTCCTTTGCAACTATGCAACGTACATTAGACAAGATTTTTTCGATCTTACAACATGAAAATCGATAAATATAATGAAATTATTATTGAATGTATACTACCGAGTTCTACCTAGCTAAATGGTTAACTTTTTTAAAGAATATTATATTGCGGAGGAGTTACATAACAGAGAAACCAAGAACAAGCAAGAATCAAGCTTTTCCCCCACAGAATAAACATGCAGATTTGGAGTGATTTTCTGGGTACAAAATTCAAGATTATTTCGTGTATTTTTTGGGAAATCTATGTTTACATTGTCTTGGAGTATTTGATTAACTATTACTGGTGAGGTATCGAAATACATTCGTGTATTCATGTGTTGAGTATTGTATTCGTACAAGTATTTATTGTGAAATTGTTCGTCATTGATTAGGCTCGCCCCAACATAAATTTTTTTTGCTACGAATTGAATATTATGAGAAACTAAGGGTGCTTCAGATGAATTAAGGTTTTATTACCACCATCGAGAGTTCCAATACATGCGTAAAGTTTTCAAAGCAGATTTCAAGTATATACCAAAAGCTGCCTGCTCTATTATCACTTTCCTTAACTATAGCAAATGATGTACCTCATATAAAAATGTGTAACATATACTAGAATTTCAATAGACGGTCATGTAGGCTGTAGCAGCTCATGTACATAGCTAGCTGATTCTAGCCAATCGTGTTGCAAAAAGGCCTGGAATAATTTGCATACAGGCCTGAGCTGGTTCGGGCTTTACGGTGGTTAAACCAAGCCCAAGCCACCACATCTCTCAAAGGCCCTTCTCAAGGGAAGGAGGATCACGATGGGTCTTCTGTATTATAAAATTTCTTGGGGTACGTACAAAAATATCCTTAAAATTAAGGATGTTTTGAAAAATCATATGAAAATCTTTTAGGAAGTAAAAAATACCGTGTAAAAAGAAAAAGTGACACAATATCACTTTTTTACATCTTTAAAAAAAAGTGACACAAATTTTAAAAAACTGACAAAACTAAGAAAAGTAACAAATACCAAAATAGCACCATTCATTTGTACAGCTTCAGTAATCATGTTCTTAAAATAATTATCACGTTCAGGTCAATCCACATGCTGATTATGTTAGGAAAATATAACATATTATTTCATTTTTTTATCTTCTTAAAAAGTGAGAAAAACTTAAAAGGCGACAAAAAACTAAAAAATATACAAAATTTAATAAAGTGTCGAATTCAAAAAAGTGGTACAAATTAAAATTATACAGATTAAAAAAGTGACACTCAAAAAGTGACAAACTCAAAAAAGTAACCAAAAAAAAGTGACAATCTTTTAACGAAATTCTCGAGCTTCCTCATTTTGTAACAATTGAAGTCGAATTTTTCCTCGCAAGAACGTTGGGCTGGCTCTCAATATCCTCCTCTTCTTCATCAATTCCATCATCAGGTTCACATGAACAAGTGATGAACCTTGTCTAGGATGAGGGTATGTAGGTGGGTGCCATCAGATTTTGTTGGTGATGATGGACTCTTGTCGGTCCTTGCAAATCAAAACCTCCATAAGAGCCATTCTGTTGCATCACATTTCCTGATCGTGAATTCCCATCCATCATTAGCTAAAAAATCACAAATCCATTCACCTCATAAATCAAATACAAATAGAAAAACCCTCAATTTTCACTCGGTAGAAAACTCGTTGAGCAAGATTATAAAATCTTGAAAACCCTTTATGTGTTCTTAGTCTTTACACCCACAAAAACACCAGCTTTAAATATTTGATGTATTCATATGCTTAATGATGCTTAACTAAAAGATTTACAAGTCCTGTTTGATTTATTTACTTATTTTAAATATGCAAGTTCTGATATGTATTGTATTCTAATTGTTGAGGCTCAAACCATTGATCTATGATGTGCTCCCATAAATTGGTTAAAAACGTGTTTCATTAATGGCGCTTTTATTAGTGTTGCACTTTTCTCCCGATGGAAACACGCAGACTTTTGTTGGCTGCTGGATCTGTAGTTTATTGATGTGTGATATATATATATATATATATATATATATATATATATATATATATATACCACTTCACATATATTTTATTTCACTTAGTCTCTGGCTTTTGGGCTGCTTCATTTTTCTAGGGTTTTCTAAGAAATTCATTTCTTCTGTGAATCTAGGGTTTGAGTACTTTGTGTTTTTCATCTCTCATGACGAACCTATAAACTAAGATATGTAGTGTTTTAAGCCTCTATATATTGTTGTAAGAGTATTAGATGCAAGAATAAAAGGTTTCTTGTAATCATGTAGTATAGTAGGCTGTTGAAAGCTATCTTCTTGTGATTCCTTTGTTCGATCTGCAGTTTGGCGGTTTTGGAGATAAGTCTTTTGTGCTTTTCTCTTGTATTTGAAGAACGATCTGTAATCTTGTTGCTATTTTGGGCTTAATAGTGTAACTGAGCATATATCCATTTTTGGATGTTCAACGGGAGATGCAAGCGTTAGATTTGGTCGTCGAACCTCCGGGGCTTAGGTCGAAAGAAATTTTGTGTTCAATCTTTTAATTTCTGCAATTTAATTTCTGTTTTGAGATTGATTCTTTAGATTCTGTTTTAATATCGTGTGTATTGGGGATTTTTAGTGGTATCAGAGCCTTGGCTGAAAGAACACAATGCCTGGATCTTCGCAGAAAGGGTAAAAGAACAAGATATCGGCTCTTTGAAAAAGGGCCCTATCTATTGTAGATCAAAAAAAATTGAACTGCTGAAAAGCACATTAAAAGAATTCAAGTTTTTGCTAACTCGCTAAGTGAGATCTTTACTTTTTTTTTTATTGTTGTACAAGCTTTTAAATTTTTAGGGTTTCTTGATCATACCCTTGATTTATCAAAACACCGTTAAAACCCCCTTGAGACTAATCTTTGTCCAGTGGCTCCTGTGAGGCTCCTGGAATATGAGATAAATCAAGTTTGGGTGTGTTTTTTTGGGGAATCTTGCTGGAGTAATCTGTGAAACATAGCTTGTGATCTCTGTTGTGGTCATTAATTGTGTTTGTCTTGCATGTCTTTAACGATCTTTTGATTAAAACGTGAAATTTTGTATTGCTAAGTGTGCTATTGTAATTTCTTGAGTTGTTGAATTTGATATAAGTCTCTGATGTGACCTTACTTGTGCATCATATTTGTTTTAAATATGGCTTTTGCAAAGTTTGAAATTCCACAATTTGATGGTAAATGTTATTTTAATATATGGAGTCAAAAGATGAAAGCCATCTTGATGCAAATGAGAGCTGCTAGGGCTCTTGATAATAGTTTGGCCTGCAGACTTACAACCTGCTAAGAAAACTGAACTTGAAGAGGTTGCATAAAGTACTATTTTCCTGTACGTATCTGATAATGTTGTGAGGGAAATTGGTGAAACCAAAACTGCTTCTGAACTGTGGGCTGCACTTCAAGCCAAATATGTGACTAGACTATTCGTAATAAATGTTCACTGTTGAAACAATTCTTTTCTTTTAAAATGGAACATGTTGTTGACTTGGATGAAAACTTGAACATGTTTACTAAATTGATCATTGACTTAGCCAACTATGATCAGGGGCTGACACTTGGGGGGGGGGGGGGGGGCACGCCCCCAAAATTTGAGTTTTTTTTTATTCGTATTTGGTATCGATTGAAATATAAATTTTAATCTAAATCAAAGTTAATAATAAATTTTAATAATATATTTCATAGAATCCATAACTGTTTTAACTTTTATCAAAATTTACTACAAATTTAATTTTAATTTCCACCAAACAGGGACAAAATCACAATAAATTTGAATTTCGATAACATGCTAATTTAAAAAATTCACCGACGATTGTACGCTAATCAAATCTACAAATTGCTTATGTAATCTCAAGGCTTATTTCGATAATTACATTATGGGTATATCGAATAGTCCAAATAGATATCGAAAATAGTTAAAAATACGTTAAACGTGAGTCTTAAAAAAAAACGTCTAACTCGCATTTTTTTAAAAAAAAATCAATTTTTTCATTAACATTTACTATTTTTGCGAAACACCTCAATGTAATTTTCATCATTTTATTAGAAAATTTTATATGGAATATGACATCAAATTTCTTTGAAATTTTACATTCGAAAAAATCATATCCCATGTAAATTTTTCGGATACAAATTTACATGGGATATGATTTTTTTTACGTAAATTTTCGACTGTAAAATTTATCCAAACTTCTTTATAAGTTCGAGTGTACCTCCCTAACTTTTATCTTCTGCGTCCACCCCTGACTATGATGAAAAACTTTCAAAAGATCAGTTGACTGTAGTTTTGTTAAACTCTATTAGTGACAAATATAGAGACATCAAGGTTGCTCTTGAATATGGTAGGGTTGAGATTTCTATTGATGATATTATTAGTGATTTTAAGAAACAAAGCTCTTGAAATTAAATATGAGTCTAAGATTCACCATGAAGACAGTTTATTTGCAAAAGGAAAAGGATTTAGTAAACTAAGTTTATATACTAAGTCACAAACTGAAAATAGAAATAAGTGGAACGACAAGAATAAATCCAAGAATAAGGCAAAAGGTAAGAAATGTTATCACTGTGGTAAAATAAGTTATTTTATCAAAAATTGTTGCAAGAAAAAGATAAAAGCTTCATTGATGGAAATGTTGTCTTAGTCTGTAACAAGAATAATTCTGAAGATGGTCTAGTTCTTGTTAACAATGAGAAGAAGCTATATGAAAAGTGGATTTTGGATTCTGATTGTTCTTTTCATATGTGCTCCAATAAAAATTGTTTTCTTGATTTTGAAACCACCTAAAGGGGGCAGGTTATAATGGAGAACAATATGACTTGTCAAGTAAAATGAATATGAACAATTAAGTTGCTTCTTGAAAATGGCAAAGTACTTTTCTTAAAGGAAACAAGATATGTGCCTGAATTAAAGAGAAACCTGGTGTCTCGAGGAATGTTGGATGACATGGAGTTTAACATAAAATTGGGTCAATGACATATCAAAATTTTTAGGGGTAATGATTTGATCATTATCACCTCTAAGAGACATGATCTTTATTTTCTAAATGCAAAACCTTTCCTTAGTTTAACTGCTGTTGCTTTACCTGACAACTTTACTTTAGCAAAACTGTGGTATGAAAGACTTGGCCATATTGGCAATAAAATTTTGAAGTCTTTACAAAATAAAGAAGTTTTTGGAAAACAAAATCTTAGTGATTTTGGTTTGTGTGAACAATGTGTTATTGGCAAGCAAGTTAAATTACCTTTCTTACCTGGAACTCAAAAATCAAAACAAATACTTGAGTATCTGCATGCTGATCTGTGGGGTCCTACCATTGTGTTTACCTTAACAGGTTTTAGATATTATCTTTTGATCATTGATGATTTTTCTAGAAAAATCTGAATTTTCTTATTAAAATCAAAATATGAAACTTTTTCTATTTTCAAAAATTGGAAAACATAAATAGAAAATCAAACTGATCATAAGATAAACACTCTAAGAACAAATAATGGTGTGGAGTTTTGCAATTATGAGTTTGACAATTTTTGTAAAGAACATGACATTTTAAAACATAAAACTGTTGTTTATACACCTCGGCAAAATGGCATGACTAAAAGAATGAATAGAACTTTATTGAATAAAGTGAGGTGTATGCTTTTGAGTTCTGATTTGCCTAAACTGTTTTGGGGTGAGGCTGTGAAAACTGCAACATATCTTATGAATAGAACATCTACTAGTGCTTTAAATTTTGATGTGCCTGAAACTGTTTGGTCTAAAAATCCTATTAACTATTCTTACCTGAAAATATTTAGTTGTGTTGCATATGCTCATCAAAATGTTAGTAAATTAGAACCTAGATCACTTAAATGTGTTTTCTTGGGTTATGGTGAAAATGTTAAAGGTTATAGACTATGGGTTAAAATGAGAAAGACTATAGGGGGATTATTAGAAGAGATGTTATCTTTGATGAATCTATTATGCCATGCTTGGAAGGAAAGGAAAATAAGTTGAATGAAAATGATGTTCAAATTGAGGTGGAGTCTTCTTTAACTGCAAATAGAACCCCTGCACCACCAAAACATGCTGTTAATGACTCTAATCTCGATGGTAATAATATGTCTGTTGAAATTGACAATATTTTTGAAATTGAAGAACAAACTGATTTACCTAATCTACCTCTTGATGAGTACTAACTTACAAGAGATAGAGAAAGGAGACAAATTAGACCTCCTGCAAGATTTGATAATGATGATTTTGTTTCATTATTTACTTATCAAGATAAATTTGAAAATGAACATGACTCCTTAATGATGCTATAAACTGTAAAGATTCTATGTATTGGAAAGTTGCTATGGATGATGAAATGAATTCACTTCTTAAGAATAAAACCTGAAAATTGGTTAGAAGACCTAAAGAACAAAAGCTAATTGACTACAAGTGGTTCTTTAAGATAAAAGAAGATAAAGTGGGGAATAAAAATATTAGGTATAAAGCTAGATTGATAGCTAAAGACTTTACTCAAAAGAGGGTGTTGACTACACTGAAATATTTTCTAATGTTGTTAAATATACCACCATTAGAAGTATACTTGCTCTTGTTGTTCAATTTAAATGGGAATTTGATCAATTAGATGTTAAAACTAATTTTCTCTATGGTGATTTATATGAAAAGATATATATGAGATAGCATATTTGTTTTGTTAAGGGAAATCTTGAAAATGTTGTGTGTTTGTTAAAGAATTCTCTTTATGGGCTTAAACAAGCCTCAAGGTAGTGGTATAAAAGGTTTGATATCTTTGTTTTGAAAGATGGTTTTCAAAGGAGCAATTATGATGTGTGCTTGTAGTATAAAGGTAATGGAGGTAAGAGTTTTCTGTACTTAGTACTTTATGTTAATGACATGTTACTTGCAAGCTGCAATAAATCTGAAATTGATGATATCAAATATATGTTGAAATTTGAATTTGATATGAGGGACCTTGGTCCAGCTAAAAAAGATTCTTGGCATGCAAATTTTGAGAAATAGAGATAAGGACATGTTATTTTTGCATTAACATGATTATATTATTAAACTTTTGAAATTTTTTAACATGTTTGACTGTGAACCTATTACATTGTCAGCTGAATTATGTCCTAAAACTGATGAAGAGTTTGATAGAATGTTAAAAATTCCTTATGCAAATGTCATTGGTTGTGTGATGTATCTTATGGTAAGTATCAGACCTGACCTTGCACATAGTATTAGTATACTTAGTAGGTTTATGAGTAATCCTGGTGAAGAACATTGGCATGCATTAAATGGCTTTTAAGATACCTTAAATGTACTCTAAATTTACGACTTGTGTTTAAATTGGATAACAGGAGAATTATGTTGAAAGGGTTTACTGATTCTGATTTTGCTGGGGATACGGACAATAGAAAGTCCACTTCTGCTTATTTCTTTACTTTGTGTGATACTGCTATAAGCTGGAAATCCCAACTGCAAATGCTTGTTGCTCTATCTTCTACTGAACTAGATTCAGATGTTGTTAAAGAAGGATATGACTGAGTAGATTGTTAAATGAACTTGGTTTTGTTGATAAAAATGCTATTCTGTATTCTGACAACCAAAGTGCCACACTTGAGTAAAAATCCCATGTTTCATGATAGGACTAAGCATATTGACATTAAATATCATTTCATTAGAGATGTCATATCAAAGGGAATCATAAAAATTGGTAAAATTTCTACTCAGCTCAATCCTTCAGATATAAGAACTAAGATAATACCTTTAAATAAATTTCTTAACTGTTTAAAGTTGGTATCTATTGATACTTTGTAGTGATTAAACAGGTGCATGGAGCAAATGAAAATTATGAGATATTTTGCTCTTGGCTGTACTGATTAAGCCTAATTTCTGATAGTAAGGTGGAGATTGTTGAGGCTCGAACCATGGATCTATGACGTGCTCCCATAAATTGGTTAAAAACGTGTTTCACTAATTGACATTTTTATTAGTGTTGCACTTTTCTCCTGATGGAAATATGTGGACTTCTGCTGGCCGTTGGATTTGTAGTTTATTGATATGTGATATATATACCACTTTACAAATATTTTATTTCACTTGGTCTCTGGCTTTTGGGCTGCTTCGTTCTTCTAGGGTTTTCTAAGAGATTCCTTTCTTCTGTGAATCTAGGGTTTGAGTATTTTGTGTTCTTCATCCCTCATGACGAATCTATAAACTGAGATCTGTAGTGTTTTAAGCCTCTGTATATTGTTGTAAGAGTGTTAGATGCAAGAATAAAAGGTTTCTTGTAATCTTGTAGTATAGTAGGTTGTTGAAGGCTATCTTCTTATGATTCCTTCGTTCGATCTGCAGTTTGGTAGTTTAGGAGATAAGTCTTTTGTGCTTCTCTCTTGTATTTGATGAACGATCTGTAATCTTGTTGCTATTTTGGGCTTAATAGTGTAACTGAGCAGATATCCATTTTTGGATGCTCAACGGGAAATGTAGGTGTTAGATTTGGTTGTCGAACCTCCGGGGCTTAAGCCGAGAGAAATCTTATGTTCAATTTTTTAATTTCTGCAATTTAATTTCTATTTTGAGATTGATTCTTTAGATCCTGTTTTAATATCTTGTGTATTTGGCCTTTTCACTAATCATCAAACCATATAGAAGAATCAAAATCGTAAACATGATGTGAACATAACAAATAGCAGTCAGTAATGTCACCTGATGAGAATTCATATATTATCTTTCATCGTCTAAAAATGTAACAAAAAAACAATCATTAAAAACCCATGAATTGAAAATCCTTTCATCAATCATTGATTCAAAAACACGCAGAATTCATCTTCTAAATGATGGGCACTAAATTTTTAAATATAGAAACATTAAGAAACATTGAGAGATGATCACTTTAACAAACTCTGAAACAATTGAAAAAGGCAACCAGTTTCTCCATCAACATAATCTTGATATATGCATTTTTTTGATCCATTTTGCTTTTGCAGCAACAATAATCGGAATTTGTGCATCCTCGCCACCGCCTATAATCGGAATCTAAAGCTCCTCCATCGGCTTTGATGACACTTCTCGTTCTTCATGGGCAGCAATGAATTCTTAATAGTGGGAAGCAAAATGGAGATTTGTGGGGGGAGTTTCGAGATTTCTGGTTCCGGGGGTTTCTAAGGTTCTGGGGTTTGAACGTAATTAATACGAGAGCTAGAATTTTAATTAGTTTTAGGGGGTATTATCTAATTTGTTACTTTTTGAGGGTACCTAGTCTAATTTACCCAAATTTCTTTTGGCCCATGGGCAGGGCCAAGCCACCATCATATCCATTTTGCTAACAGAACATGCTCTTTAAAATAAATCAGAACAGGCAAAGGTTGAAGGAAAATTTAATGTGCACAAGAATAAAAGAATCCAAAATCCAAATCTTATCGCCCATCAGATAAGTAAGCATACAATATAATGTGTCTGCATATTCTTTGAAGTACAATATAGATATAATGCCACTCTTATTCGCAAACCCACACAGCAATATACTTGCATACAATGTGTAAGGGACAGTTACTCTGGTTTGAATTGCTTCAATGATTTTGGCTCTCTTTCTTTCTTGTTCTTGATACCATATGCTCAGATAGCTGCCCAAGAAAAGAAACAAATGAACATCATGTATGCTAAAATCCGAGTCACTATATGATAACCCTAATGACTGGTTGAAATGTTCTTTTACCATAATAGATGAAAAAACTCTAGGAGGAAAATATTAGTGAACAATATAGTTTCAGATCTCTTTCCATCGATACCAAACCCACAGGCATAGTGGTTTGCTTTCTTCAACATTATGTCCATCAAGATTATTATTCTCATGCTTTTTCTATAAACTAAACATGTAGCCTGATGGTAACTTAGGAAGGCATCAGCAACAAGAATGAAACAATTAGAGAAAAGTGAGACTGTAACAAGTCTACAAGGACAAAGTCCACTACATGTGATGTTAAAGGATGCCAAAATATAGACCAACGTATAAAGATTGGGTTACTCGTCTTAGCAAGATTGACATTTTAAAATGAAATCTAAATCTTAATAAGGTGTCAAAGCTCATTAAGCTCAAACGAGCAATTAAGATAAGACTTATAACGAGCATACATATTTCAAAATTGATATGCTCAAACAAGCGACCATCTTGCAAGAATATGTTAAAAGATAAACCTCACATTAGTTAAATACAAAAATATAGATTAATAAATAACGAATTAAATTACTCAATTTAACAAGGCTGACATTTTAAAATGGAATCCCAACATACATACTAATATATATTAAGACTTTTAATCAACATTGTTAAGAAGAGTATATGTTGGTTAATATTTCTCTTTATTCAATATGAGATTTCTCCTTAACATGCCCAAGCAAGACGGTGGCTTGTTTGAGCATAGCAATATTGAAATCTATGCGCTCATTTTGAATTTTAGTCAGATTGAATTTCATTTTGAGACTTAATGAGTTCTGATATCATATAAAACTTAGGGGTCCATGTTAAAACGTCAATCTTATTAAGAGGAGTAACTCAAACCCTTATATGTTGTGAATATACTTAATTTTTATTCGATATGAAATTTATCATTTAACATGTATCTCAACAAGGATCTATAATGTATAGAAGCAAAAAAGAAGTCTTCGAGAGTAACCCGACAAGCATTTATAGAGTCTCTCTAGTTTGATTTTTTAAAAAAATACTGTTGTTAGTCTGAAATGGGTAAAGAAGAGATACTCAACTTAATCATGGAAATAGATGAGAAAGAAAGAAACAAATACTTCTCCATGAAAATTGAGAAAAAAAATATGTTTCACACCCTAAAAATACAAAGAAACCTTATTGTGGATAATATCAGATCCGCCTACATATATTTATGCCCTGTTTGAGCCACATTGTTTCTTTATTAAAATGAAAAATTTGACCGTTGTCCATCACATCAACATTAAAATTCAAAATTCTATCTCTTGTGCGGGGCTCATAACGGCTATATTTTTCATTTTCATTTTCATTATAATGTGGCTCAAACGGGATCTTAATTGTGTAACCAAATCCTTTTACTGCTCATGTACTAGTTGTCAACTGTTCTTCTGAAGCAATGATGCTTTCTTTTCATTTGCCCAAACTCCTTCATTTCATAGAACACATTTAATAAAGTGAGATCCATTCAGTTTTCAAAGGCCGTAAAACAAGATGGGGAACTAACCTGCTCAGTATATGGCAAATACTTCCCATCAAATGTCACAACAACACGATCCTTTCCGTCCACACCTTTGACTTTGTCAACCGAGCAGTAGAAGTCTATAGCTGACATGCTAATCATTGATGTCCCCCACCGAGCAAAAATAGATGAAGGGAAAGGAGTAAACATCAAATTCATAGAGAACTTTTTTAATTACAAAACCAAATTCACATTAATCTCCTAGTTATTTGGAAAATATTGTGCACAATCTCCCCATCTGAAAATGCATACACCCAGGTTGTTTAGTCATTGAAGCCCTCCAAAGAGTGTAACTGTGTAGGGGTTTCATCTTCAGACAATAAAGAACATACTTCAAGGCAACCCACATGTTGCTTATGTGCTATTCCCCATTTAAAACAATAAGAGATGTATAACAAAATTGAAAATTATTTCCAACAAGTCCAATAACCGAAGATTGAGGAGTCTCAAATAATAACAGAAGATACTTTTTTTCATTATTCTTTTAAACTGAGCCTTCAAAAGAAACGAAAGGCGGGGAGGGTAGAGGGGCCAACGTTGAAAGGGCATTTAGAAATGTAGATAATTACCAGAAAAAACATTTCTCATTTTGTCTAAAACTAGACAGTCTGCTAAAAGTCTAATAGCATACTCCTAAAGAGTCAAGCAGCAATGTAAAAATTTCAATTACCATCTATTCTCCAAATAATAACATAATCAAATGAACGTTGATGAGAAATTTTCTTTAAGTATATTAATATTCATTAAGAAATTCGTTCATTGACTTAAAAGAGTACCTTAATTTTGAAGAGAGATAATTTGGAAGCTATAGAATTGAAAGTAACACGAGATTGATTTCTACATTAATAGGAACTCAAAAAAGATTGTTGGGATCACATGGACATTTGTGGATAATGTCCACTGCATAAAAAAGGAAGAAAGCAGCATAATGTAATGCTTGCAGAACACATTCATGACTCAGCAACGCCGTGACTCTGCACATGCCTAAACATGCTTCAAATGCTTTGACATCTCCACAAACTTCACCTTAAACTTGCAAAAGAGGACATGCATATTGACGATAGTTATGTTCACATTTGCGTACAGAACACACATAAATGCGAGCTTGCAAACACAGAGTGATTAACTATTCCTTTTAGTGTTTTTTCACAAATTTTACTCTGAACAAAATAAATGAAGGCTGTATATTAAGGATACAAAAAAAAAAAAATAATAATAAGGGAGGAGAAGAAGAAGAATGGTTCTATAACAAGTCTGAACCTCCAAACCTGGAAAAATATTTTAGGATATTGCAAAGAACAACTTACATGCCATCTCCAAAGTCCTCGTTTATAATTTCCTTGATGCTCTCACCAAAATGCATAACTGCTTCATTCAATCTGGAAAAAAGTACATTAGAATTCAGAAGTCAGAACCTTAGAAATTATGCAATAATTACTAGAGATTACAAGCGAGTGGAATATAAAAGTAAGCAAATACTTTTGCAAATATAGCAATCAATCCCAGAGATGCAATATCAACGACTCAACGTTGGTTTTGTATTTGCAGCTAAAGATCTAGGCCTAAAATCGGCAATCTTGAGATTATTTCACCTCAACTCTTTGAGACCAATCTTATCAGTCCAACCAACCCCCACCCACCCCAATATGACACCATGGAAGAAAATACGGAGATACAAGAATATTCTTGTAGTTAATTCGTGAGGGGTATCAAACAATTTTGCATCCATGTGAGCATCAAGATATACGATAGAAACTACTTCAAGAAAGCCATTTCCTCATTTTTCTCTTATCTTCATTTTGTTCAAGCAAGGGGGCCTTTGGTGCAAGAAGAACAATAATTGGTCTCCTTATTGTAAACAAGAACTTACATTTCAAGCATTGTAAACAAGGACTCAAGTAGATATTAACACAATCCATGTAAAAATTAAATTAAAAACAAAAACTAACGAGAATCCGAAAGCTCAAAATTAGTCTCCTTATCATAATTGCGCCCAATAATTGGTTTTCTATTGTATACACACCAAGGCACATTCTTTAATAAATAACCCCTTGATTAATGATTACATATTCCAACACATTCAGGAGTAGTAATAAGGTATATAAACAGTATATTTATATAATTTTTATTCTGGTAAAGCAGCTAAACAGAAAAACGCAAAAACCAAAATAACACATGAAAATTTCAACAAAATAAGAAAAGGAAACCAGTGACCTGTAAACAGTGGGATCTTGAATTATGTTAGGGTCATATGATCGCATGGGTGGTTGCATCATCTCACGAAGGAGGTCATCAGACAGGTCAGGCAGGGCTGCACGGAGTGATGGAGCAGTCTCCGGCTTGAGCTGGGCTTGGCGCCTTAAGAGCTGAGCCACGTACACGTTTGTCAAGCCGGCTTCCTGGGCTATCTGCCCATGAGTCTTGCCCGACTTCCGCTTCACGGCTTGAAGTGCAGCCACGATGCTGACTTTGCTGCTGCTGCTAGGAGTTTCCATTGTCTATCAATGATGTTTTCTTGATTCTTCTCTTCTTCGTGACAAGGGAGGGTCACGGGGATTTTAAGGAACAGATGGTAAAGTTTGAGGACTTAAATATTTCAATTTGAAAAGGTTGAGGATTTATAAACTAAATATCAAAAAGTGTGGATACGTGAGAAATATTCGGTTTTCTATTTTGTCCCTGCATTTTTTTATAGCTCAATTATGCAATTATGTAACATGCAAAAAACTCTCTTTTTTTATTGGAAGAACCCTACTTCTTGGCCAGGGCCTAGTATCTTTTTTCTTTTTGGAATATGAGCGGTTCAAAATAATTTTATAATTCCATGGATAAAGTCACTTTGTCAAAATATGTTGATAGACGTCTTTGACATAACGAGTGTTAGGAAAATATGATTAAATGTAAAAATTGAGCATATTTTCAATAGCTCAATAATAAAATGTCATGTAACATTATGTCAAGAATTATGTAACTTCGCTGACACTATAATCAGGAGCGGACAGAGAAGATTTTTTTGTGGGGTCAAAAATGAGATTTCAAAAATGTTTAGGTTAGAAAAAAAAATTTTGTTTTTTTTTTGTGGGGTCATCTGACCCCACATGACCCCATGTGGATCCGCCCCTGACTATAATATAATTCTAATTTCATTCGCTAAATAACCCCTTATAGCCGTCAATTAATAGACCGATCCCTCGCCAAATTTGCAAAGAAAAGCTAGAAATAAGTTGCCAGTAAAATTATGTTGTGGGGGAAATTACATACATATACATTAAAGAAGTTGATTTCTATGCAAAAAAATTCACATGATTGAATTCAAAATTAACAAAGAACCTGAGTCTACTTTGATTAGTTTGAAAAGAAAGGAACACATATAAAATTTAAACACAAAAAAATTGATTTTTAAATGTTTATAAATTTCTTCTCTCAATGCACTCAATCAGATATTTCAAGTAATTACATTGATTACGGCACATAGATACAACCAAGCAACCTAAAAGCAATAAACTAACAAAATCACAAAGAAATGGTATTTCTTAATTCTAGTTTATAAAGTATAGGTTTGCTCTATATTCTCAAGGTTCCACGAAAATCAAGTCTCGTATCAAGGAAATATATAGAACAAGTCGGGTCTGGCCTCATGTTATTTTTTTAGTCAACGAAAATGATCAACAAAAACTTACGAAGGAATTAAAAATAAATAAAAAAATCAACAAATTTCCGGCAAGAATATGTCCAAAAAAGAGAGAGAGACAATAATAACCATGCATAATAACATAAACTTGGCAAAACAAATTGCTACCGACAAGGTAGCTATTGTCAAGTAATTATCGAATTGAAATCCAGATTGTTACCTGTGTAGCCATCATAAAACAAAAAATCTCAACCCACATGAAGCAATTTACTACCAACAAGGTACCTATCCTTGAAAACGATAAAACTTTTAGCGTTAGATATTTTTACCGAGCAACTCTTGGAATTTTACAGTGAAATAGTTTGTCAAATTTAAAATATAAGAGCATCAAACGCATAATATAAAGAAAATCAAAACACACAACACCGAAATGTTTACCCAACTCAGCCAAAATAGCCCAATCCGGTGGGCTCTAGAACAACCCAATCCACTAGTGCAAAGCTACCTTCCAAGAGAGAGAGAGATTACATCAAACCACTCAGTTCCAGTTTTAATCACCGATAGAAAAACGATCTCCTAAAACAAAGTGTAAAATACACAGATCTCACCCAACACTTGGGAGAAAAACTACACGAAATCAGTCACTCTTTCATGCCTGATTTAACACCAAAGATTCACCTCCTAAACAGCTAGATCAATTACAAAGAACTCAACAAAAATAAAATTATAGACTCGAAAAATGGAGGAGCCAAAGAGAGGGAAAACGAAGTTTCCAGAAAATCAGAAAAGTAAAGTGACTCAATAGTAACCTAGCAGACAATATTATCACATGAATAAACCCCAGCCATTGGTTTTATCTAACAGTTCAAATCAATTTAAACTAGCACAATCCATGTGAACGCCTAAGTACCAATAAATGGATTCCACATAAGCAGCATTAACCAAATAAGCATTATATGATAATTGACACAAATAGCACCATTTTTAAATGTGTTTTGAGAAACACAACTCTCACATTCTTCACCTTAGTTCTCAATAACACAATCTCTCTTGGTTGCAGAATTGCACATGGAAAGGCTATTCATCATCATTGTCCAGTACCTGCAAAGAAATTTATCCCGTGTCAATATAGAGTAAAGATAAACACAATTTAAATTTACCTACAAGCATAATTTTAGTCCCCATATCAGAGGGATTTTTATCAGAATGTAGTTTAACAAAATTAACTTCACCTTGAGCCAGTTTTTCTCTAATAAATGATATTTTACCTTATTATGTTTTGATCTTTCATGATAGACAATATTTTTGCTAAGTAAAAGAGCACTTTGATTATGAGTAAACATTGTAGGAGTATCGTACATGAAATTCAATTCTTTTAAAATTCCTTTTAACCAAATATCTTCCTTAACGGCTTCAGTTATGGCTACATATTCGGCTTCAGTGCCGAATAATGTAACTAAAGGCTGCAGTTGAGATTTTCAAGTTATGCAATTGTCTCCAAGAGTAAAGAAATATGATGTAGTTGATTTTCTGCTTCCTTTACCCACAAGGGATAAGAAATACTTACTTCCACCAAATATGGAATGCTTCTCAATGCCCCGTAGATCAACATGTATATACTCTAAAGGTCTATTGGTTCTATGTGAGCTGGTTTCAAAACTCAGCTGGTGGGACTTACCCAACACACAAATATAATAGAAATCCAATGTTTCAATATCTTCTCAAAGTAATTTTTGGTTACTTAAAGTTTTAACCCTTTAATACCAATATAACCCATTTTGTTGTGTCGTAGTTCAGATTTGTCTTTATTAACGAGAAGACTGGAGTTAGGTGATGTTACTGTTTTGCCTTCAAGATAGTATAGACCATTTCTTTTAGGTCATTTTATTATTATTAGGTATTTGATGTAATTGGCAAGTCTGTGAACAAAAGGGACTAAAATTAATATGATGTAAAAGTTAAGGAGTTAGTTGCAAATAATAGAATTTGTGTTATATTAGGTCTAGGGTCCGAGAATGGAAAAGAAGGAAAAAAGGCACCAGAATTTCACTAGGCCCCTGTTTGACACCCATTAATTTCTCTTTTTCATTCTCATTCTCATTCTTCATTTCAACCACACATTCTCCAAATAAAATAATATTACACACAAATCAAAAAAAATTCATCACTTTTCCACCACACATTCTCACATCAATCACTATTCCAAAATTTCTATTTATCTCAAAATGAGTTTCAAACATGGGCTAGATTATCGTCAAGACTTGGTTCGAGCGTTAGAAATATAAACTGCATCACCCCCCTGTCGTCTTTCCTTCGTTCGAGTGACACACTATTGCTCGATTGTCGCCCAACTTTCGCTCGAGTGACAGTGTCATCCGACAAATTTTAATTCGAGTTTTTAAGGTTTTTTGTTCTGTCCATTCAATCCCAAAACCTAAACTTTAAATACCAAACGCCACATAACGTAATTTTTCAAGGTTGAGCATTGAGAAATCATACACTCTTCATGTCTTCTTGATAAATTAGTTTTCAAATTTCATTCTTTGATTGATTCTTGAGGGTGAAAACATCATATAGTCAATCTAAATACCAAACTGCTACTTTCTACATATCTGTCAGAGTTCTAAAGATTAAGAGAATGTGACTGGAGTTTCAATTGGTGAAGAACGTGGAGTTCTTCGTTGATTCACATGAGATAGACGAATTGATAAAGTCGGGAGTTGCTGAAGGATCACACATTTCAGGAGGGCTTTGAAAACTACAGTTAGGAGTTGGTGAAGAGCACAAAATCTAGGAGAGTTGTGGGAATTGCAGTCAGGAGGTCAGAAAGTCTGTATCATCGTCTTATCTGGTAGACTGTAAGTTCAATTGTTGATAATGGGTTTTGATTGGCAAAGTGCTCGGAGTTTTTGCCTAGTTGGGGCTTCTTCTTGATCATACAGTGCGTTATTTACTCTTTTTACATTCTGCGGTATTCAAAAATAGGATAATTGAACTGTATGCCTAACCATCTAGAGATAATTAATTAGTGACTTGTTGTTGGTTAATTACAATTTTATAATTTCACATTTACACCTACTCACCCCTCTAAGTCTTGGGGTCGAATCTCGTTATTCCAATTAGTATCAGAGCCTTATTTCAATTCCTAACCCTTAATTAATTCTAGATGAATTAATCCTTGTCCGTGCCTCCATTTTTCGGAAGAAACTATGCTTATTGGAAAGTTAGAATGAGAGCATTCATTAAAGCATTGGATGAGCGTATTTGGATTAGCGTTCAAACTGGGTGGATTGCACCTTCAACCAATGTTGTTGGTGTAGTTACACCCACTGATATTTCACTTTGGACTAATGATGATTTAGCTCAGTGTAACTGGAACAGTAAGGGCATTCATGCCATGTTCAAGTGTGTTTGCTAAAGAGTTTCAGAGAGTTTTGATGTGTAAGTAGTGTGCTGTCGTAGGCATCCAAAAATAGTTCTTAAACCTCTAAAACTAATGTAGCAGTGGAAGTAATGGTCGATCCCACGAAAAGTGTGTAATTCAATAGTTTATACTCCGTACAATGATTGAGGGTTTTTTATATGCAAACAATTGTAAATAACACAATTAATATCTATGAAAACTAACTTAACGAAAACAATCAAAAGACTAACCTTAGTCCAATTCGATATCCACCTTCGGAAATCCACAATTGATCATAGATGCAAGGATAATTCAATTCATATATTGAATATTCACCGTTGGAATAATTTTCCTATTTTTTTTAATTTTAGTTAGTTAGAAACCAGCGTTCTAATTAACCCTAATTATTAAATAACCCCTGATCAGCGCTCAAGATTCAATTTAATAACAGCTTTAAACAATAGAGAAATCGATAAACTAGATAACACAAACACCAGCGGCTGCATTCAATCTATTTAAACATTCTTCTTAAAATTCAATAACCTCTATCGCAGAAAATCATCAAATCCTAGTGCTTCACAAGTTAAATGGATCAAACAATTATAGATTTGATATTTAACTCAGCGGTAGATTGCAACGAATGATAAACTAGTAGACCTCCTAGTAATTAAACATAACAATCATGGAAATAAATGCAGAAAAATATTTAATACACAAAAATATGAATTAAATTAAGAAAAACTATTTAGAGCTCACAATATGTGGTTCCGAGGCTTCAATCTCCTTCGACCAAGTGTAAAAGTTTAGTTACAATTCATGAATCTAAGAGAAAAATAGAGAAGAAATAGGTTAGGGCCCTGTGTTTTGGCCTCCTTAGGTCTATTTATACTTCCCTACACGTTCTTGGCCAATTTGGAGTTTTTTTCTCGAGTTTTCGCGGCCCAAACAATAAAAACCTAAAATCTATGGCGGCGCGCGGCGCTTGAGCGCTATAGGACAGCGCTTGAGTTCTGAAAATCTGTTGAAATTGTGTTTTCTCGGCTAGTGAAGCGCCTGAGCGCTGAGTTCGTAGCGCTTGGACGCTAGAAATCTGTCCACTTTGCGTCTGCTTCAGTATTTTTTTATCATAACTTCCTCTTCTGATGTCCGATTGAGACGATTCAAGATGCGTTAGAAAGATAACTCAAAGGGCTATAACTTTTATTCAGAGACCATCTTCAAATTCGATCGTTTACCATGTCCAAAATTAGTCTCAATATGAGGTTGAAAATCGATGCAAAACTTTTCAGCTTGAAAGATGATATGTGAAAATGTCTTGACCATATTTCATCCCTTTGAATCCTTTCTTCATCCAATTGGCATCTAAACTCTCAAGTCTTCATCATGAGGTTCGATACAACTTTTAAATATTTGCACCTTAGTCCTTGAACTTTCACTTTCTTCCATTTTGATATCTTTTCATCTATTTCTTCCAAATTATGCAATATCCATAGAATTGTCACCTAAACCAAAATATGAGAATACTAAGTACATTTAGGTACAAAATAAACATACGAGTGCATAAAATAAGGAGGGAAAATATGCATTTTACATTTGTATCAGTAAGACTGCTAAAGAAGTTTAGGACATCTTAGAAACCATACACGAGGGACCTAAAACTATTAAAAATTCTAAACTACAAATGTTAACATTTAGGTTTGAAGAAATTAGAATGAAGGACGATGAATTCTATGCGAAGTAAAATGATATAGTAAATTTGAGTTTTAACCTAGGTGAAAAGATCCCCGAATCCAAAATCATTAGAAATGTCCTTAAATCCCTACCTGAAAGGTTTAGATCTAAAGTCGCCATGATTGAAGAAAGTAAGGACTTAGATACAGTTAAGATAGAAGAACTCGTAGGATACCTTCAAACTTATCAACTAAACTTAAAAAGGTTAAATCCATAGTCATGAACACTGTTAGGAAGAACTGAGTGAATCAACTGATGCTGAAACTCAAGACAAGACCTACACGTAAGCTACTAGAAGTAAAAGTCAGAATTTCTCAAACAAGGTTAACTTCCTCGCCAATCAAGTTAGTCATTTAAGCGAGATAATGACTCAGTTAACCAGAATCACATCGACTTCTAAAAATGTTTGGGTTAAGAAGAGTGACCTCTTTAGGTCTGATAATCAATTGAATTGCTATGTTGCCCATGTTACACTTAAGGCTCAAAATAACTCTATGTGGTATCTTGATAGTGCATGTTCTAGGCATATGTATGGTGACAAAGCCCTGTTCTCTTCTATCGATGATTGAAATGGCGGTGTGGTTACTTTTGGAGATGGGGCTACTACACCTATTCTAGGAAAAGATGTCGTTAACATATCTGGTTTACCTAATATCTCAGATGTGCTTTACGTGAAAGGGTTAAAGTCCAACTTGTTAAGAATTAGTCAAATATACGATGCTGATTTTGAGGTGAGTTTTGTCCAGAAATGGTGTACCGTGTATGATTATACTGGTAACATTGTCCTCGAAGGTGTAAGAAATTCAGATAATTGCTATGGAGTTTTTTCTAATTCCAACTACATGAGCAGTAGTACCAAGATTGATGTAACTGAACTGTAGCATCAACACCATAAGAGTTTGTCTAAACTCGCTAGAAGGAACCTGTTAATGGTTTACCAAAACTTGAAATTATTGATAACACTAGTGTCATTAATATTTTCAAAAATCCTGTTCAACACTCTCAAACCAAACATATTGATATACGACATCATTTTATTCAAGAGCTTGTGGAAACCCGTGTTATAACCTTTGAGTATATCTCTACAGAAAATCAATTAGCAGACCTACTTACTAAACCATTAGATGGTCTAAGATTTGAATCGCTTAGGACATCTTCTGGTGTTTGTGTGCCTCATTGATTAGGTATTATTGGTGCATTCTCGTATTTTACTATTGTGTGACATTGATTTATGCGTGCATCATATTTGTTTATTTGTTCTCTATAATGAAAATCGCATGCATTTTTATTTTTGTTCGTGTATTTGACATTTTTTTTATTTTGTGTATTTAGTGCATTCATGCTTAAACATAAAATAAAAATAAGAACAAAACTTTTTTGGAATTGAAAAATTTAGAAAAACAAAAAAAAAGTTCTTTGATGCGAGACATTGTTTTTATAGCTTAATATACAATGTACTTGATCGTGTTGGTTGTGATCAAGCACATGTTTAATTGATGAGCTGTAAGATAGTTTTCATTGTTGGCTTATGTTATTTATGGAATACTTAGTATAATTCCAGAATCACAATTTTCTACAATTATATCTTGCAAGTGGATATCCAGGAATCACTTATTCTTATTCTTCTTCCTGCACTTGTAGTCCAATCTCTCTCAACCTTCAGAAACTTTTGAAGTCCAATTGAGAAAGTGTCTTCCTAAGGTTGTTTAGGAAGTCGGTGTTTTGGATTCTGCAATTTGATGTTTTCCAAAACTTGGTTGCCGGATATCAAGAATGATATGTATAATATTCCAACGAATTGTGTTCTTGGATCTTCAAACAATGATGTGAATGTTTTGCGATGATAGCACAATGAAGCAACCTACAGAAAATTGTGCCAGACAGTATTTATAGTTGACGACATTTAGGTGTTATGGCCGTGTAAAACTCTACAAATTCATAAATTAGATCTAGCCGCATAAATATGTCGCTCGAGCGATGGAGCATGTCGCTCCAGCGAAGGCAAAGTGACAAGTGGGCAAGAGCGTTTCTGTTTCTACCGTTCGAGCGTGAGCTAGGTGATAGGCTAGCGAAAATGAGGCACCGTGTTTCTCTTCTTTTTATGCTCAAACACTAGACCTCATAACGTAACTTATACAAATTACACACTAGGTCCTTGACTTTTACAATACATTACAAATTAGTCATTTTGTCCACAGAATCACTAATACTAAAAACCCAACAACTATGTTGATTAGCTCTTGGTGCAATCCAACCATTTACAATATTTTCGGTGCCTTACAAATAAAGAGCACCGATCCTTATACAATGTTGATCTTTATGGAACGTCAACATGACCCACACTATTAAGTTATATAGGATCTCAATATATCACACGGTGACTTACAACAAGGAGCACCGATCCTTATACAATGTTAATGTTTAAGGGACTTCAATACGACCCACATTTTATCAAATTGATTTACAATGAAATTCCTCTCTTGATAAATAATATAAATAAATTAAGTACTAAGAGAGTTAACACTTCAATGAATAGTAATAAATGATAGCTCAAGTGTTAGATGAAAATTTTTGATAAATATGATAGTAAAAATTAGATTCAATCAATCAAAGTGTTTCAATGAGAATATGAAGAAATAAATACAATATAGGTTCAAAAACATTCTCCAAAAAAATATTTCTCTTTTAATGGATGATTGTAATAAATTAAGTACTAAGAGATAAATGAGAATCTTTGATGAATATGATGATTTTACAAGTTTAGTTCAATCAATCAAAGTTTCAATATGAGGAGGAAGAAGAAGAAAAGTTTATACAATGTAAGTGCAAAAATCTTCTTCAAAAATATATCTCTCTTTGAATAAATAATTTGTGATAAATTAAGTACTAAGAGAGAAATTAGAAACTTTGATGAATATGATGTTTACAAGTTTGATTCAATCAAAATTTCAATATGAAGAAGTAGAAAAATTTTATGCAATGTAAGTGCAAATATCTTCTTCAAAAATATATCTCTTTTAAAACTAATATAGATAAATTAAGCACAATCAGAAATGAAAATTTTGACAAGAGAAATGATTCAAGAAGTTTGATCCAACAATCAAAGTTTTTGCTATGAAGAAAATAAATTTAAATCACTGT
This sequence comes from Fraxinus excelsior, assembly GCA_019097785.1. Lineage (NCBI taxonomy): Eukaryota > Viridiplantae > Streptophyta > Magnoliopsida > Lamiales > Oleaceae > Fraxinus > Fraxinus excelsior. The sequence goes on from CM032644.1 coordinate 17,055,535, forward strand.
AAAAAAGTAAGCTCAAAAGATATTTTTCAAATGAAAAACTTAGATGGGTAGATTTTCAAAAATTAATTTGATTCAAAAGTTTTTCAAAGCTAAATGATTTGATAATAATAAATGAGATGAGAAATTAATATAATTTTGTTCAAAAGTATCTCATTTGAATGCTATTGAGTGTTAAAACGAATAACGAATGAGTTGATATTTATAGAAGTGAAAAATGTCAACTTTTCTGCCTTATCCGGATGGCCAACTACTCGTTGAGGTTAGAACGATAAAAAAACTGACCGTTAGGGATGAACCGGACGTCCAGATTAACAGAAGCTTTTCTGTCAAACCAAACATTTGGTTGACTGTTGACTTTTTTATTTTTAGAGATTTGATCTAAGTTTAATTATCATTTTGAAAAATTAATCTTACTTTTGATCAAAATTATTTTATGCAAGTGATATGAAAATAACTTTGTGCACAAAATGATTTTTGAGCTATTGTCATTCATTACTAAATATCAAAGTGTTATACATTTACATATGATCTCGAAAGCCTAGTTTTTGATCTTGCTTCAAAGTTACTTCATGTTTGCCTCTTAAACTCTTGATTTTAATCTTTCTTGATATTTGGCTTTAATGCTTTGTCTTTGATATTGCTTCAAAGTTTCTTTCATGATTAGCTTTTAAATTTTTGATCTTGATCTTTCTTGACATTTGGCTTTAATGCTTGACTTTGATCTTGATCTTCTTAATGAGCCCGATTTATAATGTGTTGATTTTGACAATACTCGATTGATTTTCAAATTGAACTATTATCACTCAAAATCAATTGTTAGAAACAATATTAATCTTGTTTGTTATGATCGAAACATTAATGATGAAATCAACCACATGCCAACAAAAGGTTCTCCTACTTATAGTGGGAATTCTTACTCACAATGAGAAGTCTTATCTTGTAACTTTACTTATGGTTCTCACATTTGGAAAAAAAATCGTTAGTAAGATTCTCATATGACATGAACAAATAGATAGTCTTATTTTGTCAACCGTGGATAGGAGAACAATTTTGATAACCAAAATATCTTGCAAACTTAATTCAAGACTTAGCACAAAGTTAACGTTGACATTCACTGTTACACTCCCATTTTATATTAGTCAAAGGTCAATATTTTATTTCAAAGTCAAACGCTCACTAGTCAAAGTCGAGGTCAAATAAGGACTTATATGGAATAAATTATTTTCTTGGGGCCTATTTTACAATTGAAAATACTTATGGGTTAATGTGAAATAAATGAAAGTTAAGGATTTAATGTTGTATTATATGAAAGTTGGAGGACTTCCTTTGAAATTAAGAGTTAGTGGCCACTAACTATCATAAAATTAAGCCATTTTCATTTTGTACGCCAAGAGAGGCTGAAATCGAGAGCTGGGTACCGAGAGCAGAGTGAAGAAAAGGGGAAAATAAAGGAAGAAAAAAGAGGAAACACGGAGAAAGGAAGAAAATAAGGAAAAGAGGTAGGTTTGACTATACAAATCAATGTTGTAAAAATCGGACCAGACTGGCCGGTTCATCGGAAAACCTGTGAACCGGCCCCTAATCTGGTCTAGTACTTATACATTAACCGAAAAATGAAAAACCGGCTAATAAACCATCAACTTGACCAGTTTACCATGAATCGAAAAATCGGCCACGGCTTTTTGGCCGATTTTTCGATTTATCCGATTAATAAAATATTTATTTTTTTTACAAAAAAATTAACTTTCTTGATGGGCCACCTATTGCAATAGAAGACCAAAACAACTTTTTTATACAAGTGCCATGCCTTGGGCTCTTTTTTTAAAAAAAGATTCTTCTTTCAATGTTTTAGTAATCTTCCAATGTAGGATACTAGCTCATTTTTAAAAGAGACTCTCCTTCCAATGTTGTAGTAATCTTCCAATGTGGGATACTAGACAATTGCCAATTCTAAGTGTTTGATAGTTTACTTCATCATTTTCATTAAAAAATCATAACATCCGACAAGATTATAATCACAAACAATTTTAATGTGAACAAAGCAAATTATTTTGGACATATTAATTGTTAGTTTTGAGGTTATACAATAAATTTCCATAATAAATCTAATTAACGAACATGGATTATATTTACTTTGAATTAGTAAACTTAAATTAAAAAAGCTATTATAGTTATGATATTTTATAGTTTATTTGTGTATTTGTTTATTAATTTATTTATTTTGTCATCCGGTTCGACCCTCTAACCCTCGACCCTCTTCCTTTTCCAAGTCGATGCCCGAGTTGATTTTTAAAACATTGATCCAAATTGCCTAATTTCTTCAAGGGGTAATTAGCACTAAACGTTCCTACCTTTCAACGTCATTGTACAAAACGTCCTTACCTTTCATTTTTTAGCATTTTCATCCCTATCTTCCACCGTTCATTGCGCAAAAGGTCATTTTCAACCATTTTTTCAATAAAATGACGATTTTACTCTCATATTCAAATGAAGCAAAAAAGAAAAGAAAAGATAAAATAAACAACTAATTGTAATCATAATCTTAATTTTTTCAAGATATTACATATAAGTCCTAAATTCTCCACCACCACCACCACCACTATCACTTTCACAACCCCACCAATCCGCCACCTATAGATCTACATACCACACCACCTTCTGACCACCACGACTAGCCTCGCTTCACTCTCCCCAACATCTTCTCCCACAGAATTGGCTACAAAATTTGTCGAAAACAGCTACATTTGCAACCTAAAATACCAAACTACAGTATGCAACCCTTCACAGCAATCCCACTTTTGACACGACCACGATCCCATACCACCACCAGCAGTTACCCCTCACCTTGGCAAACCTATACATGGCCTCACATCAATCAAACATGTCTCAAATCATTCTAATGTAATCTAGACATTCGACAGTAGCAACGTCCATTTTGCAAAACTTTTCTCCTTCAATTCATGTATCCCACTACACTAAATCCCTAAATTGGCATCAATCAAACCATCAACAAGCCCAAATGACAATGGGTATGAATTTAATTGAACCAATTATCTCCCCAACCGTTTCAATTTCTAGTCCAAAACTCTCCATGGGCGTAATGCACAAAGAGAACTGCCTGACCAAAATTGGAGTGTCATAGTGCTACAATCTTCAAATTCATATGGGGGAGGACGGTGGGGGAGGGAAGTGAGGTTGGTGGTGGTGGAGTCCGATGGGCTTGGTGGCTGAAAGGTGGTGCTATGTGGATCTATAGGTGGCAGCTTGTCAGGTTGTGAAAGTGGTGGTAGTGGTGGAAAATTTACGATTTCTTTGTAATTTTTTAAAAACTTAAGGACTATAGTTGCAGTTGGTTATTCATCTTTTTCTTTTGTTTTATTTGAATAAGAGGATAAAATTATCTATTGAAAAAATGATTGAAAATGACATTTTGCGTAATGAAAGTTGGAAGGTAAGGGTAAAAATGGCAAAAAAATGAAAGGTAGAGACATTTTGCACAATAACATTGAAAGGTAGGAATGTTTTGTGTTATTTACCCTTTCTTCAAGAGATATAGTTATGCTTCACTTTTAGGGTTTTCAATTTTTGGTGTAATTTTTAGATTAAGATAAAGGAGTACATTATTAGTTCAAGTTCCTTGATTGGTTACTTTCCATTTATATTAAGGTAAGAAATACTATTTTCGGCAAACTATAGAATTTTTAATTTGATTCTTGAGTAAAGATTGTTTGGGGAAATGATAGTGTTGATGAAATACTCACTTGAGAGAATGCATTTACATAACAAGATGTAAATTAAATTGGTGGAAGTGTGATTTCAAGTTTTCAATAGATGGAAAATTGGATTATTATTATTATTATTATTATTATTATTATTATTATTATTATTATTATTATTATTATTATTATTATTATTATTATTATTATTATTATTATTATGTTTGGGGTGAAGGTTATTTTGATGAATTAACTATTAGTAAGAGGACTAGAAAATAGAATTAGCTCCAATTGATTAAAAGAAATTTGGGGAATTTACTCAAGTAACGAAACATGTAGTTTAAGTATCTCGTCACTAAATGTTAAGATTTCTTTATTTGGTAGTTGTTAAATTGATTATTTTGTATCCTATTTCAGGTGGTGACAAATAGATTCAAAAAACTTACCGACCATCCTAGACCGTAGCTTGTCTTGAGCGAGTGGAAAAACTTATTTTTCAGAAATAAGTATTTACTAAATGTATAGTAGATCAGAAAGTTGTCTATTTCTTATAATTGAATTGACAACATGATTTTCAAAATAAAATGAATTTTATAATTAGTTCTTTTAAAAGTTAAATTCAGTTCCGATAAATAATTTCATGGGCATGTTAAATTAGTATGTTTCAATGTATATAAAGTTATTCTTAAAACCATCGGAAAGTACCTCGGTGATTTTACCCACTAGTGTGAATGTGTTTCCACAATGTATAACCATTATGGTGATTTATCGGCTCCGCGCTATTGTGAATATGTTTTCATAGTGTATGACCGATTATAGCCTTCAGCCAGCTCTGCGCACGTATGACTAGAATTACATAATTTCAAAATTGAATAGCTTTGCCATGTATATCGATATCGACCGATACACGAGTTTTGTTATTCCTGGCACCTTTTTTGTGTGATTTTTTAGTAGTACACAGCTCATTAGATTTCATACTACATTATTTAATTTATTTAGTTTACAGAGTAAAGATTTCAACTTATAGTACTGTGAAAAGATATTCTCACTCATATTTACTGATATCATATTTCTTATATCTGTTTTACCTTATATCTGTTTATTCAGAATAAAGAGTAAAGATTTTATGATTCCATAATGCTTTAGTCTTAAAAGTATTATCAAATTTCAGACTTTCTTAAAGTTGTAATAGCATAGGTAAGAGTTTTCAGAAAGTTTGCATAAATGGAAAAAGTATACTTATTTGAGAAATATTTACTAACTGAGTTACAAACTCACATATTTTGTCACCATTTTCCTTATCAAATAGCGGCAGAGTTTAGCAGGGTTGAAGCTTGTCGATCCACTGTGTTGAGCCACACATTGCCAGTAATTGTATGACTCATGTTGTCATTTTATAGAGTTTATTTTTTTTGAGATACATGCATCTTTGGTCAGAAAGTCAATATGTATTTTATGTGTCCACATCATGGGTTTGCTGCATATTTGTATATTTAGTGCTTTTTGGGACTTTTGTTTGTAAATAATAGTAAATGTCAATTTACCAGTATTGTATTTTAAATAGTTTGTGTTTTGAGGAACTGGTGTACCATGTTTTAAATTATATGTACATGTTTGAGGAAATTGATTATTGTTTATGTGGTTTTAGTCCACATTACAAGGAGAACTTTGTCAAAAAATTTATAAAAATATGTCACAGTGAAAGCAAGTCAAAGTTGTCTCGGTGGTGAATTCGACACTTAGTTGATATCTACCATCGGCACACGCTCACGTGTCGGGTCCACTAGGGTGATTTGGGATGGGTCGTGTTATTCATGGTGGAAGAGAAAACATTAGGGAAAAATGTTACCCTAATTCCACATGACATAAATCTTCAATCACTATGCCTAAATACTCATTTCCAACCCAAATCCTCAACTCCTAAATCTACCAAAAATGTAAGAGATTAATCCACTAAAGAAGAAGAATTCACAAAGAACTCGTAGGCAGTAAGCACGAAGAAGATAACAATTTCAGAATGTGATCTGATAAATCCATTTTTTGTAGAATCGATTTTATAAATTGTTCCTAATTTGACAGCTTTTTTTATTGAACCTCTTCATTGTTGGAATGCGGAAGCAGAATTATTCAAAAATTTAAAAAAATTAAAAAATAAGATCATCTAAATGTTCACATGTATGTTATACCAAGAATTAGGGATTCGAATTTTTACCTAAATTTTATGATCAATTCTTGAACTTGATCTAAATCATGAACTTTCAGCTTTTAATTGCAAAAACGTGATATTTCAAACCTCCAAATCTTATATGGTATTCTCCAAAATCAAGACCACACAAAATATGCACCTTCTTTTAATTAAATCAAGAAACTAATTATTGGATTGGACAATAAGAAAATATGTTTTTTTCTCACTTTTTCTCTTTCTCCAAGTTTGAACACTATGTAATTATGTATTATGATTGTTGTAGGATTTTTATATCCATCTAATTTCTATTTAGAGAGATAAAGATATTCCAATCCATGTAGAATAATAATTCCAATATCAAATAGGAGTCTTAATTAAAATCCAAGTAGGAGTTTTAATTAAAATCCAAATCCAATTAGTTTACATTTAAATATATGTGCAGTCCTAGAAATTTAATTACAATTATAATTAAGTTTACAACTTTTATAGTAATTACAAGTAAGTACAAAACTTTATTGTGATTACAATTAAGTCCAAAATTATTATAATTACTGTAATTAAGTTCAATTACTTTATAGAACTACCACATGAACCTAATCGGACATTTATTATCAAAACTCCAATAATTAGATCATATCTTGTCGACCTTAGACCACTGAATCTAATTATTGGTCTTTTTTTCTACTAAAGGCAAAAGATAGAACTTTTGGAATATATAAGATTATAGAATCCAATAAATCTATAATACTTTCCTCTGACATGCCATAAATGTATTTTATCCCCGTCCTATATTCAATAATTAGGTACAAGCATGAATGACCGATTCGTCCCTCTAATTATTCTCACTAACTTAAGTACAATTTTTCTCAACGGTCCTGTGAACAAATCATAGATGTCGAAATTTAGCCGTAGCTAAACACTGAGCGCAAATTTTAACCGTTCAACATAAAATACTTAAGTTGTCACTCTACCCATTTTTAGTGTGACTGTTCCTGACACGAATTCATGTTATCTATTTCGCTCATTCTCAAGTTCCCAACTCATCGAGATATTTGACCAATCAAATTGATCTTACCTATTGATGAATCAAATAGCCACTAAAATCATGAAAATATATACATAACTCTGTCAATGGATTTAGATGAAATACACGACAGTAAAGTGGAATTTAATTCTCGCACAATCATGCTATGGAATTAAATTTGACAAGCGGTCCGTTCAATACACACCAAGTGTACTAGTGTGACCTTTAGCTATTTTTGTGATAAGGACAAATCACAAATCCGAATAGTAAGTCGGACAACACTAAAACCTTCTGGTACAAGGTACCAACTCTTATACATTAGTAGTGAACAAATTATTTATGATCAAAATATAAGTTGTGTCACACTATACTTCTTAGCACAAGTATCCAACTTATATTATCACAAGTGATTGACACTTTAATTCGCATGATCAATAATAAATAAATGCAATAAAATAAAAATAATTTTATTTAATAAAAGAATATTGTTATTTTTTATATTAGCAAAACTATACTATATAAGCGTGCAACTCAACAAATCTCCTACTTGCTCTAGAGTATACATATAATGTCTTTTAACCCATGCCTTGTAAATGTCAATCGAAAACCTTAATCGATGGGCTTTTGGTAAATGGGTCCGCAGTGTTATCCCCCGTAGTAATTTTACTAACACTCACATCACATCACCTCTCCTCTACTAACTCTCCCTCTCTCAAGAAATGATATTTTTTTCGATATGTTTATCCCTCTGATGACTCCTTGGTTCTTTAGTATTTCTTACTGTCCCAGTGTTATCACAGTACAATGTTAAGGGCTGTTCAAATGCAGGCACCGCATCGATGTTCGTTAGGAATGTTTTTGAGCAATACCGCTTATTTAACGACTTTACAAGCTGCCACATATTCAGCCTCCATGGTGGAATCAACAATACATGATTGTCTTCTCCAATTACTGGCCCCACCACCAAGTGTAAACAGTGATCTTGATGTAGACTTACGAGAGTCCTTGTCAGCCTGAAAGTATTTTGTCAATATATAAAACTTGAGATAAAACTATATGCCCATTCTTTCGATCTCTTAACATCTAAATGCTTAGTATACAGCTAATTTTACCCAAGTCCTTCATATGAAACTATTTGGCCAACCATGCTTTCGTAGATGATAAAGTTCCAATATCGTTTCCAATAAGTAAAATATCATCCACACAAAGCATCAGAAAAATTACAATTTTGTCATGTATAGACACAAGGTTCATCAAAGTTTTGATCAAAACCATATGACTTAATCATATCTTCGAATCTTTTGTTCCAAGATCTTGATGCCTGCTTTAACCCATTTATGGACAGCTGAAACTTGCAGACTTTGCTTTCATTATCACATTCTATGAATCCATTTGGTTGTATCATATAGATATATCCCTCAATATGGCCATTCAAAATTGCTGTCTTAACATCCATTTGCCACACCTCATAATCAAAATGAGATGCAATGGATAAGAGAATCCAAATAGACTTAAGCATAGCCATGGCGAGAAGTTCTCCTCATAATCGACGCTTGCTCGTCGGGTAAAACCTTCAGCCATTAGCCTTGCTTTGAAAGTTTTCACTTTTCCATCTGCTAATGTCTTTCTCTTATAGACCCACTTGTATCCAATGGGTTGTATCTTTTTTGGTGCATCTATAAGTTCCTAGACCTTATTGGAATGCATAGATTCCATTTTAGTATTCATAGCTTGTTGCCATAAATCTGTATCCACATCATTCTTAGACGCCTTATATGAAGTCGGATCATCAACTTATTTTGTGGAGATCTCTCGATTTGACTCTTCGACTAACAAGTATGTAGAAGTTAATCTAATGACCCTCGACTTTGTCTAAGGGACGGTGGATCCTCGATTGTGGCATCGTTTGGAATTGTAAAGTTTGTATCAATGTTGGTACCACTATTAGGTGTTGCTATTGCCTCATCAACACCTTCAACGTTTACTTGATGTATGAGATTCAATTATGACTCAATCTTTCACTCAAAGCACATTGTTTAGGTATTTCTGAAACTAAAGATTGTCTGTTATGATGTTACGTTTCAGGAATCGATGAGATGGAATTGTTCCCACTCATTTCTTCCAACATGACCTTGCTCTTTGATTGACACTTATTAATATACTTATCATCCAATAAGGTTGCATTTGTACTAATAAAGATCTTCCTATCTAGACTATAAAAATAATATTTCATGGTACAGTTAAGGTATCTTACAAACAGGCATATCTCTGATCTAAAATTTAACTTTCTGTCTTCATTTTCAGCACATGAGTAGGACATCCCCAAATTCAAATGTGACGTAAGCTAGACTTGCACCCATTCTAAAATTCTAGGGGAATCTTGGGAACAAACTTAGAATGTACTAAGTTAAGAACATATGTTGATGTTTTCAGAGTATATCCCGAAAATGAGATGGTAGAGTTACAAAACTCATCATTGACCTAACCATGTCTAACAATGTCATATTTCTTCTTTCTAAAACGTCATTCTGCTGGGGGTGTATTCGGCACACTCAGTTGAGTAACAATACCATTTTCTGTCAGTAGTCCATGAATTCTCCCAAGAGATATTCGCCACATTGATCTAATCGAAGTGACTTAATACTCTTACCCAAATGTTTCTCGACCTCAGTCCAATATTTTTTGAATTTTTGAAAAACGTCTGACTTTCAAGCCTTTAGGTAGGTAGATGTATCCGAATCTTGAGTAATCATCTATAAAAGTGATAAAATAGTCACATGTGTATTCATGGGTACACACACATCAGAATGAACTAGTTCTAATACTTTTTTGGCTCTATGTCCTTTTACTAGAAATGATCTATTGGTCGTTTTACCTTCCAAACAAGAATCACAAACTGGCAATTGTCGATCATAAGTGCTTTAAATGGACCATCTCTAGACAATATTTGTATTATATGACATAGATATGTATCACTAGTATGGTAAGACATTTGTTTATGGTTTGCAGAAGTAACCTTTATTTCATTTGTGGTGAGATTTAAAATATAAAGACCATTAGTCAAATATCCAGCACAAATAAAAGCTTTATTCTTTAAAATATAAAGCGCATTAAACGCAAAATTTACAGAATAACCTTGTCCTATTAAACAAGAAACAAAAATCAAATTCCGCTTCATTCGCTGGACATAATAATAGTCTCTAAGAATTAAATGTCTACCATTACTGAAATAAAGGTAAACTACTCTTACTGCTCTAGTTGAAACTATAACTCATGTGTCAACGATAATTTTAAACTAGCCCTCGCTAAGTCTTTTGCTCTCCTGAAGCACCTGTATAGACATGCATATATGATTAGTGGCTCCAGAGTTTACAACCCAAGAATTTGTAAAATCAACTACCAAACATGACTCAGCAATTAAAAACTTACTCGTACCGTGCTTTCTAGCTAGTGCATTCCTTTGCGACTTGCCTTTCAGCTCTCCATCTGATTTGTACTTTTTGTTGCTGCCTGACTTCTTGTTAGATCTCTTCCCCTTCTTTTCAACTCCGCCTTTTGGCTTGGAAGAAGAAGAGCTAGCAATTATTGTATGAACATGTCCACCTTTACTCTTACGATCACTTTCCACATTTTGTAACTTATTCATCAACTCAATCAATGGTATATCCATCTTGTGCAAGTGATAGTTTACAGTAAAATGTAAAAACATATCAGATAAATAATTCAATACCATATCAACTTGAGTTTCCTGATCAATGGTTGCACTTGAATTCTCCTCCACGTTGAAGTGTACAATCATAGTCAACATATGATCCTTCAAAGGCGTTTCGGGTTTCGTGCGGGTGTTCTGCAAGGTACGAACAGCCTCAAAATGAGCCCTTATGCTTTGATGTCCATACATGCCCTTCAGACTTTCTAGTATGTCATAAAAGGACTCATAACTTTCAAACTTTTGCTGTAACATGTTTGACATTGATACCAAAATGTAACAACGAGCCATCCTGTCAACTGCGATCCACTTATCATACACAACCCTCTTATCTTTGCTTGTTGTCTCAATAGGTATTTTGGACATTCCTTCTCAAGCACAAAATCAAGTTTTTTCGACAATAAATACAAACATCAAATTACATTTCCAATCCACATAATTATCCCCGACAAGTTGGTTTTGTTTTAGAAAAAGGGAAAATGCGCCGAAAGACATTTTGTTGAAAAATAACCATTTATTGCCCTCCATGAATGCATATGTAGATCAATCTAACTGCAATAATGCAACGATAACTCGATCCTTGTGATCCAACATGCCTTTCTATAGGAAAGGTCGATGTGCCCACTAATCAAGCTGAGATCCTCTCACTAGACAAATTATACTGACAATAAATGTCTATATTAAGCATAGTATCATTTTATTTGATCACCAATATTATAAACAAGAGTCTCTGTAGGAGGTTCGTAGACAATTTCAATTTGAGTGTATAACCTTTCTCTCAATCTCTAAATATTTGAAAATAATTTTATCATTGTAAGATGATCACAAATTATATTCTATCTACACAATCTTATTATAAAGAAATACAATCAAGCAACTTGAATAATGCAGCCATCCTAGAGGGAGTCCATTGCAATACTGACACGAGGCAAACATGCTATTTTGTTTATGGATTGACCAGAGGAGACCACAGGGTTTTATTTAAATAAAAACCAACTCCCACTCAATATTTTTAAAGTTATGAATTTTAATTGCCAACTACTCACATTAATAATATTAAAACACAGTTCAATTATTACGATTTTTCCATCCAAAAAGATTTAATTCTAAATTAACTCAATCAAGGAAAAATAGGTGTTCAATGATATGCATCATATTCATAGTATTACGTGCGATGTCACAAATAAATATATATGTCATGATGTCTACAACAATAATATTTCAAGCAATAATTTAAAATTTTCATATGCGAACAATTAACAATTATTTGTGGTTAAAAAATGACTCAAAAATTAAATTTAAAAAAAAAACTAATTGGACCCAAGTCCAATATTTAATCTAAATCTAGGGTCCAAAAAAACTCCAAGAATCCAATAGTAGAAATCCACACAGTAACATAACTCCGATATCGTACCTAATAAAAATTAATTAATTTCGAATTTGACTTGTCCAGGTCCGACCTAATTCGCAAAAAGAACTTAGACCAAAAGTCAACCTAAATTCAACTACTGCCACGCTGGTAGTCTGCCCACGTAGAATATGCCATGCTGGTAGAATTCTACCACACGGACAGTTTGCCTACACAAGTAGAGTTCTGCCACGCAGGTAGAATCTGTCTACCATGCAAGTAGATTCTGTTTGCCTCATAGCAAGATTTTGCCACATAGTCAGAGTTTTGCCCGTAGGCAGATTTTTTCTGTGTATTCTTAATCTTGTTCGTCATATCTTATATGCATTCAATTTTCAGGATTTAACAATTACAAGAATTACATAATTCATATGTCCCATACGCTCACAATTTTGAATCAGTTGAAAAGAAAATTAAATCAAAATGATGGAGTCGTAATCTACCTATCTTGTTACATACTCGAAATAACGTATTATATCTATAATTGGATCACATTTTAAAATAATTCAACCATTCAATTATCACATAATAAAATATTCATAGATATCGTTAGACTAGAACATGCAATCAAAATTCATAAATAACAAACATGTGAACGATCTAGATCGCTTTGATACCAGTTGTTAGAATATGAAAGCGGCAAATCCAGAAATTAAAAAAAAAATCTTTAATTTAAGGTTTCGAATTTTTATCTAAATTCGATGATCAATTCTTGAATTGGATCTAAATAACGAACTTTCAGCTTTTTTTGGATCACGACCTTTCTGGCTTTAATTGAAAAAAAAAAAAAAAAAAAAACTTGATGTTTCAAACCTCCAAATCTTTTATGGTATTCTCTTAAGTCAAGACTACACTAGTAAGTGGGTACCTTCTTTTAATTAATCAAGTAACTAATTATTGGATTGAACAATAAGAAATTATGTTTTTCTACTTTTTTTGTTTCTCCAAATTCGAACACCATAGAATTATGTATTATGATTGTTGTAGAATTTTTATATCCATCTATTTATAGAGATAAAGATGTTCCAATTCATATAGAATAATAATCTCAATATCAAATAGGAGTCTTAATTAAAATTCAAGTAAGAGTTTTAATTAAAGTCCATATCCTATTAGTTTACATTTGATTACATGTGTAGTCCTATAACTTCAATTACAATTATAATTAACTTTGCAACTTTTATAGTAATTACAGTAAGTTAGAAAACTTTATTATAATTACCGTAATTAAGTTCGATTACTTTATAGAGCTGCAACAGAGATCTAATCGGACATATATTATCCAACTCCAATAATTAGATCTTGTCTAGTCAACCATAAACCACCTAATCTAATTATTAGTCTTTGTTTTTTCATTATAGGCAAAAGACATAACTTTTGGAATATATAAGATTACAGAAGTCAATAAATCCGTAATACTTTCCTCTGACCTGTCATATATGTATTTTATCTCCGTCCTAGATTCAATAATTATGTACGAGTATAAATAACCATTTCGCCCCTCTAATTATTCTCACCAACTTAAGTACAATTTTCCTCAACGGTCCCATTAACAAATCACAGGTATCGAAATTTAGTCGTCGCTAAACACTAAGCTCGAATTCTAACTGTTCAACATAAAATACTTAAGTTGTCTCTCTACCCATTTTTAGGGTGACGATTCCCAATACGAATTCATATTCTCTACTTCGCTCATTCTCAAGTTCCCAACTCATCGAGATATTTGAGCAATCAAATTGATCTCACAATTAATGAATCAAATAACCATTAAACTCACAAAAGATATACATAACTCTGTCATAGATTTAGATGAAATACACTACGGTCAAGACAAACTTAATTCTCACACGATCATGCTATAGAAATAAACTTGACATGTGGTCCGTTCATTACACTTCAATTGCACTAGTGTCACATTTAACTACTTAAGTGATAAGGACAAATCACAAACCCGAATAATGAGTCGAGTAACACTACAACATTTTTGGTACGATGTACCAACCCTTATACATTGGTAGTGGACATATTATTTATGATCAAAATATAAGTTATGTCAAACTGTACTTCTCAACGCAAGTACTCAACTTATATTATCATAAGTAATCATATGAACTTTAATTCGCATGCTCAATAATAAATAAATGCAATAAAATAAAATAAAAATTTATTTAATAAAAGAATATTGTCATTTTTTCACATTAGCAAAACTATATTATATGGGCACACAACTTAACATTCATGTATTCTTCATTGGTTTTCGCCATAGTTTCAACCATGCCTAAGGAATTTTTTATTTTTATTTTTTATGTCAGGGAAACGAGTCTAATGACCGATGTTGAATCAAAGAAAACCCAACCAAAACCAATTAATCAAGCTAGAAATTATTCAAGAATTGATATGGTGAACATAATTTTCAACAATCTAACGGAAAAAAGAATAAGAGAGAATTGGGTTAAGAATAGAGGAAAAGAAATGGAGAGAATTTTGGGTTCCAAGATGCAATTAAATAACATAAAAATCATAGAGATTCCCTTCTTGAATAAAGTATTAAGCAAATTCGCATTGTTAAACACCATCATGTTGTATCTACGTCCTGAAAAATGTGATCGTGCCCAATATTCGATCCCCATCTCTGATAGATAATCCCATGCAACATGTGATTTACTTTCGACCATGAGCTTTTCAAACACTTCAAAATTGTAAACCTCTGCGGCTCTCCTAAATAATGCAATGATGTCACTACCCAATATTTAGTCTTGAGGTTGCCTTGTATATGGTACATACAATAATCGTGATGTGCCTCGAGAAAGACTTCGACGATACCATTTATTATTGAATGCCCCAGTTAGTTATGAATGCAAGGTTCTTGATGTCCCCAGTACTTCCCTCAGCTTCGTGAAGAGCCAACGGATCGCTAGATCATTCTCTCCATCGACTATACCAAATGCAAGAGGGTGAATTTGGATGTTGAGATCTTGACATGTTGCAATAATCAACTTGCCTTCGTATATAGCCTTAAGGATTGTACCATATACTAGAATTACTTATTGTGTCATGTTTTGAAATCTTCGAATACATTTTCCAAGCGTCATGAAGAAATACTTGAAGCGATTCTCGCCCTCCGTCTCAATAGAAAATGCCGATTTAGAATTAGTTTCCCCATGTTGTAGCAATATCTGACCAATTTAGTGTAACTCTCCTCGTTCGAACCCATCAAGTTCTACAATGCACATTCTTTGGCCTTCCAGACCTTTAATAGCTCATGACCACCCCGTACGCTCAACAGACATCGTTAATAATTTCGAAGGTCTGTAAATCGTTCGTAGGGCCTGAAATTTGTGCATTATTTGTCGACCAATAAACCACACTCGAGCCTGCCTGTGACCATTTCGACAAATACACACTTCGCAAGTATGTTCACGTGCATACTTACGAATTACAAAGAACTCATTCGTTTCCATTTTCGTCGCTCACAAATGTCAATAGTAGCTGTCGTCATTGAAGATAATTGTATACATCGACTTGTTCGATTTTTTCACTTTAAACTCAAAATTGTGTTTCAAAGCAATCCGGTGCACATCTTCCTACAAATCATTTTTTTTTGTTTTAAACAGTTGTTTGACATATAAATTTTCATCATCAGGAACTACATGCGAACAATTAGTGAGCTCCTACCCAATTCATGTTTCCGACGGGATAAAGCAATCAAATCCTCATTTGTAAATTCATTTTCATTCTCTTTTTTTGAACTATCGAGAGAATTCTGTGTATAACAGTGAGATCATGACGAGAAACAATTGTATCGAAAATAACCCCATCATCCTCACGAGCTATCTCTAATATGTCTCAAAAATCATTCACATTACAATCCCCTTCATTGTGGTCTTCATGTTCATTCTCGGGGACATTATTCTTCGCTAAAGTTATGCAAATACGAGTAGTCGTGTGATTTTGGTTCAATTCAATTAAAACATTGACTTCATCTTAGAGGTAACTTGTACATGTGGAATTGAAATGGATGTATGCTCGTTATTGAATAGAAATCTCAATTTCGTGTGGTACTTAGAGGGATCGATGTGAGTTTATTCTATATATCATGGTACATTTTTGCATATAATGTACTCGATGCCATCACAATTGCAATCACACCAAGTCTTTCACTGGTACATTTCTAAACTCATTGACCATTATCATTAATTTCAAATTCACCAAAGTAATAAATCAGGACTACAGCCGATCCCATATCTGCATTAGGAAACATAATTTGTTAAAAAAAATTATAGTTAGGGGAAAAATGAGTAAAAAAAAATGTTTCCAATCGGCACAGATGAATTTGTAACAATTTTAAATATACATGTAGATGAGTTTTTTTCCCTCTTTTTTGTTAAAAAAATTATAGATCCGTTTAAGATTGTAAATTTGTTATGTCTATATCGAGATAAAATTTAAAGATTAAAACAATATACTAATTTAACAAAAGCGAAATTAAAAATACATAAGTATATTATAAACAATATTTTCTTGTTGAATATTTGATAAATTTATGAGATTACAGGTTTGAAACAGATGAAAAATGAAATAGTTTTTATCTGTGTTAGAGTAAACATATAAAAAAGGTGATTTGATTTTGAAATTTTAAATGAAAAGTGCTTGGAATTCTTTATAACTTAAAAATTATTGTCTTTTAAATAATACCATATTTTTGTAATTGTATAATATATTTAAGGGTAATTTTGTTTTTTACTCATTGAGGGTCAGTGTGGGGAATGGTTAGAAAAATTGATCAAAGTGACGTGACCAATTTGAAAATTACCCCAGTTGATGTATACACATACCACTTGTGCCGTGAATGAATTTGATCTGGAGAAAGAAGAAAAATGATTTGCCAAGCGGTAGAAAAAATCATGACTTTTCAAAAGTTTTCTACTATTTTTTCTTTTTCTCCTTTTAAATGGACAGCAAGGAGAAAGTAATTAAATCTTTGAAGTTCCAAACTTTATGCTGGAAACATCAACAAGTAAGAAATTCATTTTTAAAAAAATTGCAAAATGTACAACTCAAAATTTGACATTCATTTTACACTACATTGTTTTCAAAATCATTATTGTCAAGAAAGTGTGTTTTTTAAAACTATCCAATGTGATGTCATCACGTGACATGATGTAAAGAATAAAGTAAATAAAAGTGTACGCGTAGCATAGCTTGATTGTTTTTTCGACACTGGCCAAAACTAGAAATTAGTTTCAACAGGCGGAAACCAACCAATTTGGTTTCTGAAACCACTTCAAATTGGTTTTTGCTTCCATTTTTTTATTTAGATGAATTAGTCTACGCATTGTTTAAACAAAAAGATTCAAACTAGAGATGGCAACGTGGCAACTTCCCTCGCCCCGTTACCAGTTTAAGGCAAGGCGGGGTGGGATGGGACCATTGCCCCGTTTACTATTCTGTTTAATTTTTTCTTTTTTTAAATTTTTGATAATTTATTTTTATTACTCATATTCATTAGATTTAGACAAATAATTTTAGTTGTTGTTTTCTATTAGAACGAATAGAATTTCATTAATTTTTCATTTAAGTATTGAATTCTAAAAAAAATTAAACGGAGCGAGGCAGCCATTACCTGTCTCCGTCCCAAACCCGCTCGGGGCAAACTTTCCCGCCCCGAATACCCGATTAAGTGGGTGATCCCTGCCCCATTTGGGATTAGCCCCGCAGGTATCGAGTTTGTCGAGTTTTTTTGTCATCCATAATTCAAACTATCACCCTTTTTTTCATGAATTCAATCTTCTAAGCAATTCAATAATTTTAATGTTCGAGATTTTCTTTGTGAGGAGTTTAAATTTTCATGCTACAATCATTTTAATAGTTTAGAAGATATTTGCTTAAGAGCATATTCAAGATTTTTAGATCATTTCGTGCACATTGAGAACCAGAGATCGATGAGGACAAGTACCATCAACTACACAACAAATATTATTCAAAAATACAATCAAACTATCATCTTGGGAGCCCGTGAGATTTTTGGTACACTGTGTGATATTTTAAAGTGGTGCCCTTTTGATGTTGACAAATATATTAAGAAAAAAAATGTTCCAATAATATTATTTTATTCTAAAAATATGACATTTAAATATTTGTTTATTTTTTAAGTGTCTTGAATAAGAAAAGTACAACCAAAGATTCAAAAAACATCTTCCGAACTTCATCAAAATTCATATGTGAACAATAAAGAACCATCCAAGCAACTAAGCTCTTCATGTAAGGGTGGGAAAAAGGGAAATAGTGAAAATAAAATATCAGGTTAGCCTTTCACTCTTCACTTTATTTATTTGGATTTTAGGTTGCTTATTTTCTTTTTGGGTTGATAATTGATTAATGAAGCTAATTGAGCCTTTGGAATTGGGCATTAAAATAGATAGTTTAATATTTTATTTTTTTCGAAGGCAAGATAGTTTAAAATTAGTATTTGAGAGCTATCGGTATTTATTAAACATGTTCCTACCTAACGGAAAGTTATTGGATCAAATGACAAAAATATTGTTGAGAAAAAGATCGCTTTTCCCCGAGTAAAATGAAATGTAACAAGCGAAAGATTTTATATTCTCTATCTGGAAATATATGTGCTCATAAAAGAGAGAGAAATTACATAGAACGTAATTAAATTATATGTTAAATTAAAAAAAATATTAACGTAATATAAATTTTTTTTTTTACTCTTTTTTTACTTAACAATAATAAAACTTTAAAATCTTAAAATTAATATAACATAGGTAAACTGCATTCTTGAATGTGAAATTCTAATTAATATTTAATTAAATGAATGTGAATGTTAATTAATTGAGAATTAATAAAAGGGATATGGACATAAATGTGAATGTAACATTTTAATTAATATTATTTAAATAAATGTTAATGTTAATTAATTAAAAATCAATAACAATGAATGCATGGATGAACAAGGATTTTGTAGTATTTATTACATTTTGTATTATTGAAAAACGAAAGTAATGTATTGTTGAAATAATTAAATTGTAGTATGACTATAATCATTAAAAAAATAATTTTCACTTGATGTAATATTTAATATATTATAGATACGGTAATTATATTTCCATTCCAACTTTTATTATTTATACCACATTCTAATTTTACTTAAGGTACTTAATCTTTCCTTAACGTAGCATTTATTCTCTAACTTTATCTTTCAACAATTTCTTATCCTCAATATTTCATTAATTAGTACACATCATCTCTGATAGTTGTTCCCGTCCAAAAATTCTGTAGAAGGACGTAAAATGACTTATCCATTATACTTTTTTATAAAACTAAATGCAAAAGTGCCATGTTAATACTTTTTTCTCATTTCAAAACATGTAAACATAATATTTTGACATAAATCATGATCAAGGATGAAATGCATTTTTAAGTGATGGATATTGAAGATAAGAGTTAGACCAAAAAAAAAAAATTAAGAATATAAGTGTTATAATGAGAAAATATTGAGGACCTTAAGTCCAATTAAAATGTGGTGTTAGAGAATAAAATTGTGGTGTGAATATGATTAGCCTTATAGATATTACACCACATAATTCAACATGTTTATAAAACTTTTCTTTAAAATTCTTTTGAATTTTTCCATCAAAAGTAGAGAAAACCCAATCTTTCAATTCTGGTGTACTTGGGGGGTAAAACTCTTCATTATGAAACATTTTTGTTTCATGGTAATTTTTGTCGTATGGATAAGAGGATTAGTTTGATAGTCAAAGTTCGAATATCATCTTCGTCTGAAGAATTTTTCAATTCCTAGGAGGAGCGAGTCTTTCAACTTTTCAATTTTCTGGAATAGATGTAGAATTTCTACTTGATTCTGGTAAAGTAAGGGGACAATCGTCTTTTCAATATAATGTTTCAATTTTAATGGTCAAATGAATGATTTCAAATTTCCACTGATGAGTTTAAAGTCACATGGACGTATATGTTTGTTGATGACTCGGGTACTGATTTTCTCATGTCTAAATAGTAACACACAAAGCTTTCATATCTAAAAAATATATAATTTCAAAATAAATACTTGACATTTGCCAAAACTTTAAATTACTATCACTCCTCCATATCCGAATAATTTAATCCAAATCAAAGCTTTAATCATAAACTATTGCAAATCTTAAGAATCTAAAAAATCTGGGCTATGCTTGATGTAAATTCGTACGCACATCCCATCCCATGGGTTTCTACCTTCTATTAATCGTCTATCACAGTCTAATGGATTTTGTACATAAAAAAATGTACATAATAAATTACACAATATGATGTGAATGGACAATATTGAATGAAAATATTGATTATGTTTTAAACGGCAAATAGTAAAGTGTCACGTGACATTATGTAATTCATTATATAAATCTTGATGTATATGTAGCAAGATCCTTCCCTAATATAACAAAAGTATTGTAAATGGTAAGTTTATCAGTGAATGATTATACTCCCTCCGACATATAAATTATTACCATTATATTTATAATCATTCCCTATAAATATGAGAATTTGGTTTTCAATAAAACACAAGATTCTATTGGCTTTTTTCTTCTTCTTTTTTTCTTTTTTTTTTCTCTAGTTTGTAACAAATTATTAGCATGAAATTCTAATGAATTGATTTAGCAAAATTTATTACTCTTTTCTACTTTCAAATTTTTAGTCAGTTGAAATAGAATTTTTTTTTTCTTCAATCAAACAAATACAAGAAGTTGTAGCTAATTGAGTTTACAAATAAACTCTTTTAATCAACTCAATAAAAACGTAAGTATTCTTTTAGTTTTAAATTATATAACAATGTGGTATAATTATTCGATCTTATACATCGATTTGAGACTATATATAGATAAATATTTGTTTGAATGCAAATTTTTTTCGTTCAATATTCCAATACAATATTCCAGAAGAATATTGTATATTATTCTTAAAAGGAAATAATCTAATTCAAATTCCAAAAGAATATTGTAATATTACTAAATAAGAAATATTATATTTGTAAATTTTGTTGCTCCTGAAGAAACACAATATAATTATTAATATTCCAAAAGAACATTAATCATAAATCTATCTATTAAAAATATTTTATTGTTACTTTTGAGTAGAACAACATTATAATTAATATTTTAGAAAGAATACTACTTGCACTGAAGAGCATGACATTACAATTTCAATATTCTAAAAAAAAATAAAATAAAATTGATTCAATACTCTTGAAGAAACATAACTTAAATTATATTTATTCTAAACGAATGCAATGTTTATGTTGTCGAAGAAACACAACCCATGCTATATAAATATTTCAGAAAAATACTACATTGTTGTTCATGTAGAGTACAAATTTTAATATTATATTGTTTAGCTCGAAAGATAGAACAAATCGTGATCTCATTGTATCTATGAAAAAAAAACAGCATAACTTAATGTGAAGAAATTTGTGTTGATGTTTCTCAAGAAAAACACAATCCAACTATAAAAATATTTACGAAGAATATTATTTTAATATTTCTTAGAAAATTAAAATCTTATACAAATCAATATTTTAGAAAAATACTAGATTATTTTTTTAATTATCCAGAAGGAATTATTTTTGTTACTCGTGAAGAAGCATATCTCTACAAATAATATATGACTCTTGAAGAGTTAGTATTTTAAATAATAGTTCGTAATTGTTTTTGAAGTAGCAAACTATTATTTACATATATTTTAATTATATTTTACTTGCTCAAAAGAGCACAATTAAATACAATTTAACATAAATTATTTTTTTATTATTAAAAAATAAATCCTTGTATAATTTGTTATAATAATATTTGATTGCTTCCGATGAGCAAGAATTATAATTTTCAATATTTCAGAAGAATATTGATACATTTCTTTTGAAGGTAAAATAATAAAACACAAGATGCTTTCGAAATATTGCATGTTTAGAAGAATGTATCATTTTAAATTCATGTTTATCCATAAAGGAAAAAATATAACTAACGTCATGAAGATATTTATTAATTTGACAACTTGAATTATATATGATTATATAATGTTTAATCATATTATTCAAAATTAAATATTGAACTAGAAGTTCAATTTGATTTTATTTTTTGGCATGGTCAATTCTACCATAACTGGATCAATAATGATGAAAATTTAAAATTCAAATGAATATTTAACGAAGAGTTAGAAGATTTTTCAATTCAATGAATTTCTATATATTATTTGTTCTCTTTTGGGATGGAAAATGCTCGAGCTCAAGCCCCATTTTGGGGCGTCAGCTCGAGCTCGGGCCGACCCGTATCACTAGTCGTTTCAGCCCATGCCACTGGCTTACCCGTTTTAAAAAAAAAAAAACTAAAGGTAAGCTAAAAAAAATTAGTTGCATGCTGCTATAAGACGGCTTGACAGGGGAAAAAAACTTGGGTCGATTAGACCCGAAAGCTCGGGTCGAGTCTCATTTTTTTGTCGAGCTTTTGCTCGGCTTGACTCAGACCTAAAAAAGCTCTGACCTGTTTTTCTCGGGTTCGAGTTTCGGCTTGCGGTTCAACTCTTTGACATGACTAGTTTTCTTTAACCACAATTGATCATTAAACTCATTAGTTAAAATATGAACTCAATTCCCTATATTTATGAAAATTAATCAGAGTAATACATGGGAAAACGTCATCATCTACATTAACCATCTAAATATTATTTGTATATAACATGTTCGATACATATACAAGATGATTATATGGTGTTTGTAATCTAAAGTTTGCGAAATTACTGTTCAAATTTAAATTGTGAGCATATTTTTTAGATTATACAATTAAGATGGTGTGTCTTGTTAATATTAGTGATCCTAAATCTTAACATTTTAATAAGTGTTAGTTGAGATGTCGATAAATGTGTTAGCCCAAGAATAATCAACCAAGAGGGGATTGAATTGGTTTTCAAAATTTTTTCGACACTTAATCTCAAAATAATTCAACACACAAGATATAATTGTAAAGTATAATACAACAAGTAAATATGCAAATATAATATCTTAATTCAAATATGAATATTGCACAAAGTAAATAACAATGTAAAGTAAAGTGCAATAATGTAAAGATAATAAATCAATTTAATAGGGGTTCGATCCAATGCAATGATCTACGTCCCCGTTACCAAACTCTCCGTCACGAGCAAGGTCAAATGAAGTAAATTAAAATGGTAACTTACAAACAATGAGTACTGATCATTTTACAACGTTGAGCTTTCCGAGACCTCAACATGACCCACGCTACCGAGCTTTACAAGAGCTCGATATGACCCACACGATGACTTACAATAAGGAGCACCAAACTTTATACAACGTTGATCTTTAAGGGATACAATCGACCCACAATTCAAATAAATTTTACAATACAAATCTTCTCTTCTTATCGATCGAATGATAAAATCAAGGTTGAGTACAAGAAGAAAAGAGGCAATCACTTTAATAGATAAGAAATGAATTAAGCTCAAGTGTTGATGTTGTAAATTTTGATAAAAGATAGATGATGAAATAGTTTATATTGTTATCAAAGTTTTCAACCTATAATCTCTCTTAACAAAATAACACAAGTTAAGTATGATGAGAGATTTACACTTCAATATAAGTGTTGGCAAAGAAATTTTTTATCAAGATTTAGAAAATAGATGAGATTGAAAAGTTTCTTTACAAAATTTAATTCTTGATAAAATAGATAAAACTAGTTTGGATCAATCAAGAATTTCTTTGTAAATGAGATAGAATTTAAAAACAAATTAAGTTCAAATATTTTCAATAAATAGCTCTCTCAATTTTCTCTCTAAAGTTGTACAAATTGAATGTAAAGAGTGTGAGTATTTATAGATAAAAATCTGTCAAATTTCTGCCGTATCGGACGTCCCGTAAAAACTTAACGGTCATTTTAGTCATTATTTTTTGTCAGAAAGTAAGACCGCTGAAATTTGACCGTTGTGGCCAAAAATCGATTTTGCCGGACGTCCGGTAAAATCGTATCAGACAGACAACGACGTTTTACGCTGGACAACTTTCAGTATTTTGTTCATATCATTTTCTCGCGATGTCTGATTAAGATGATTAAAGATGGGTTGGAAAGATAACTCAAATGGCTACAACTTTGCTTCAAAAATATCTTCAAATTAGATCATCATATGTGTTAAAAATCTGTCCCAATATGAGATTGAAAATCAGAGTATAACTTTTTGATTGAAAGTTGAAGTGCGAGACATTTGAAAATGATTTTTCAAGATTTTTGATATATTACAAATGTTCATTTTTCTAAGATCATTTTCATGTCAAAACAATTTATTCAAGTGATGAGTTTATGAGAAATACTTGAGCTTTATGCACTTACTAAACATTAACGAATTCTAACTTTATATATATAAATGAGGTTCGATAAATAACTATATCTTCAATGTTCTTGATCTCTTCGCGCCTCTCTTTGACTTGTATCTTGAATGATTTGTCTTGAATGCTCGTTTAACCTTCACTTGTACTACATTTGAGTGTGAATAATAATCTTTATAACTTTGAAGGTTTAAACATTCAGTTCAATTTGTTAGTAAACAAGATTGACTTGTTTGTTATAATCAAAACATTAAAGTCATGATCAACCATATGTCAATAATTTCTCCCTTTTTGATTATGACAAATAAGATAATTTGTAATATAGATAGTGAACAAATTGATATAGAGTTTAAGCATAAGTTCCTCCTATCAACATGCATATATCAAGTTTTAAGCATGAATTTCCTTGTTTACAATTAGCAAGCATAATTATTCACGTCCCTTCCCCCTTTTGACATAAGCAAAAAGGTAGCACATAGAGGAGCAAGGGTATGGTATTTAGGATCACAGTTTTTCAAATCAATCATAGGCACATGTATTTCAATTGAATTCTCCATTTCGTTTATACATGTATTCTCCCTTTCAATAATCAAATTAAGCATATATCACAAGTTTAAATTGCTCTTTTGATATTCCCCCTTTCAAACATAATCATTTAATTGATTTTCCTTCTTTCGGCATAGGTTAAAAGAATAGCATTTAAGATCAATCATATCATGCATTAGAATTCATAATCATATTTCATAACATAATTCATAGAAATAATGGAATTGATCAAGTTATACTTCGTAATTCAATTCATAATTCATAGAAATATTTTACAATTCAAATTGATTTGATCATGCATTTTAAAACAAATTTAGCCATAAATTTTGACTTCATCATATCATTATATTCCCTCTAACTTTTATAAATTGATTATCAAATTCTAAATTAAAGCATGGATAATTTAAAATACGAAAGCATAAACATAAAAGCATATAATAGAGAAATCGATATTAATTATAATTCAATCATATGAGTATTTTTCGGTATGATTTACCTTATTTTTGATAGACATGAAGCACATGTTCGTGGTCTCTTCTTGATCATCATTTCCATCTTCGTCATCATCGCTATCATCCCAAGTCACTTTAAGAGCTTTTTTTTTTTTATGAACTTTCTCTTGTTGGGACATTCGGTACTAATGTGACCCGATTTGTCACAATTGTAACAAACAATTTTCTTGTCCATTTCTTCATTCTTTTCTTCCTTCTTTTTGAATTTCCGGTTGCTTCGAAAATTTCTCCATTTCTTGACAAGAATGACCAAATCTTCAAACTCATCATCGCTCATATCATTGCTTATTATTCCTTCATCAATTTTCGATTTTAGAGCAATTTTGCGTCTATCCTCTTTTGATTCTTCTTTGTTGAGTTCATAGGTCATTAGAGTTCCATACAATTCTTCCAAAGGATATGCATTTATATCCTTTGTATTTTCTATAAGCATCTGTATGGGGCACCATTCCTCTGAAAGTGACCTAAGCTTTTTGCTCACAAGTTCACCGTTAGTATATTTTCGATCAAAACCTTTGAGACCATTTACAATATTGGTGAACCGAGTAATCATACCAATAATAGGTTCATCTTCTTTCATAAAGAAATTTTCATATTTTTAACCAATATATTTATTTTTCTTAATTTTATTAGTTCCAACATGAGTGACTTCTAGAGCATTCCAAATTTTATGAGCCGAATCACATGTACTAATTCTATCGAATTCATTTCTATCTAAAGCACAACAAAGAATATTTTTTGCTCTAGCATTTAAAAACAATTATCTCTTATCATCTTCGTCATATTCCTCTCTAGGCTTTGAAATGATTTGGTCCGATTTTCCAACAATTTTAATAACCTTAGTAGGCACATAGGGACCAAATTCAACAACTTCCCAAATACTATAATCTATTGATTGAATAAATATAGTCATCCTAATCTTCCAATAGTTATAATTTGTGCCATCAAATAAAGGAGGACGATTAATAGAATACCCCACAAGATATTGAAAACAATGTTAAGCCATTGCTCAAGATTGTTAAATCTTTTCAAATATGAGCAACTTGCTCTGATACCAATTGTTAGCCCAAAAATAGCTAACCAAGAGGGGGTGAGTTGGTTTTCAAAAAAATTTCGACACTTAGTCTCAAAATAATTCAACATACAAGATATAATTGCAAAGTATAATACAAAAAATAAATATGCAAATATAACATCTTAATTCAAGTATGAATATTGCACAAAGTAAATAACAATGTAAAGTAAAGTGTAATAATGTAAAGATAACAAATCAATTTAATGGGGTTCAATCCAATACAATGATCTACGTCCCCGTTACCAAACTCTCCATCATGAGTAAGGCCAAATGAAATAAATTAAAATTGTAACTTACAAACAAGGAGTACCGATCCTTTTACAACGTTGAGCTTTCCGTACCTCAACATGACCCATGCTACCGAGCTTTACGGGACCTCAATATGACCGACACGATGACTTACAACAAGGCGCACCAAAATTTGTACAAATATGAGATTGAAAATCGGAGTATAACTTTTTGATTGAAAGTTGAAGTGCTATCTTTTCAGGGACGTTTGAAAATGATTTTTCAAGGTTTTTGATATATTACAAATGTTCATTTTTCCAAGATCATTCTCATGTCAAAACAATTTATGAAAGTAATGAATTTATGAGAAATACTTGAGCTTTATGCACTTGCTAAATATTGACAAGTTCTAACTTTATATATATAAATGAGGTTCGATAAATAACTCTATCTTCAATGTTCTTGATCTCTTCGCGCCTCTCTTTGACTTGTATCTTGAATGATTTGTCTTGAATGCTCGTTTAACCTTCACTTGTACTACATTTGAGTGTGAATAATAATCTTTATAACTTTGAAGGCTTAAACATTCAGTTCAATTTGTTAGTAAACAAGATTGACTTGTTTGTTATAATCAAAACATTAAGGTCATGATCAACCATATGTCAACAAAATGGTTTAACACCATTACTTTGTAAAATACCTCCAATTAGTTTAATTAAGAATAAAATACTTCACATTTATGTTTAAGGAAATCTAATATATATCATGCCAACATCATATGTCTTCTTATTATAATTGACTGATTAAAGCTTAATTTTTCCATCTAATTATTTTTATAGTGCAGTATACATAATATTAATCCACAATAATACACTAAGATTGAAAGTAAAGAATGCTGAGAATAAATGCGTAGTATGAACTCTTATCCCAAATGAGTGGTATTTTATGGCGCAGTAAAAATGATTGTCAAATTGATTTGACAATCCCTCAGCGTTATGATAAGGAATTAAGAAGTTGAAAATAATGTACAAATGCATCATTATCTAAATTATTGCAAAAAACAATTCGAACCAAAAGTTCGAAATATAATTTATTTAGATAAATTTACTGACCAAATAGATCAATGATATCTCGCATACCGCTTTATATGCTCTAACCCGAATTAATGTCATGGAAGACAATTATTTAATATTATATTTGATGGCACACCTGAAACGTGATGATATTCAATTCTAATATAAAATCTCCAAAAGAGAAATGAAACATATAAGAAAGATGGTCTCATTTAGGAGGTGTATACATTTGGAAAATATATAGAAAAAAATTATAAATTCTAAGAAAAGGTTCATTATTATTATGGTTGTTATGATCTTTTGTAATATCCTTCGATTTTTCCATATGGAGAATCTAGTTGGCATGAATGCATTGATAGATGCAAAAGCCAGTCGCGAAATTTGCCCAATTTTGATGTTTTTCCCAGCATACTTAATTCTGCATCTTAAATTATCAAAAAAGAAGATCAAGGTTTGCGAATACACATTTTTCTATATTTCCTAACTTTTTCAATGTAAATATTATAAATGAATACTGAAACTGGTTTTCCATCATACAGTGCTTAATGGAACTAAGAAACGGACTCAGGTTTCTTGCTGAGAATACTATTCGTACAAGTTACAAACTCGGCCCTCAGGTAAGTCTATATTGCTTCATAGTGATAGACTATTTTAACAATATGTTGTAGATATGTATGTTAAGACTGAAACTACTAGATTAGACTATTTTCTTAATAATCAGAAATAAATTCGTACTGAACTTTATCAATGCATTGTAGATAGTGTTCAAAATGGAGAAACAAGATGGTACAAAATTGGAAGAAAATTCGTTTTATCACAATTTTTTACATGTGGGTCTAGAGATATGTTAAGAAGATATATGGATGTAATGACTATTGTACAACGTTATGAAACATCAGATATATTTTTAACTATAACATGTAATCCAAATTGGCCAGAGATTAAGCAATAACTAAGACATAATAACGAAGTTCAAAATCGCCTGAATCTAATTGTACGAGTATTTAGAGCAAAATTAGAAGAGTTAAAAAAATGATTTATACAAATTGAATGTCTTAGGCCTTGTTATTGCTCATATATATATGATTGATTTTCAAAAAAGAGGATTTTCTCATGCACATCTACTATTAATTTTCAACTGTGGCCACAAAATTTCTTGTACTTAGACGTTGATAAAATAGTATCTTGTGAAATTCCGTACAAAAAACAAATACTCTCATCTTCATTCTGTTATTATTAAACACAATATGTATGGTCCTTGTGGAAATCTAAATCCAAAGAATGTATGTATGGAGGCAAAAAAAAGTTGTAAAAATAAATATCCTAGAGATTATTGTAACACTACTATATTCGGTCATAATTCATACCCGTTGTATAAGCGTCGTCATAATGGCATTTATGTTAAAGTTAGAGGTCAAATGTTAAATAATCAATGGGTTGTACCATATAATCCTTATTTAAGTGCAAAATTTGACTGTCATATTAATGTTAAAGTATGTTCTTTTATCAAAGCTGTAAAATATTTGTACAAATATGTATACAAAGGACATGATCATATTAATTTCTTAATTGACACAAATGAAACAGAGAAAGGAATTGATGAAATCTCTGCTTACTAATTTGCTAGATGGATATCTCCACCTCAAGCTATGTGGAGGATTTTTTCTTTCAATTTGTCAGAAATTTATCCTACTATTTATTCTTTACAACTTCATATTGAAGATCACCACCAAGTAACATACAATGGAAATGATGATTTATCTACTGTTATTGACAATGAAAATATAAGGAGAACATTGACAGAATTTTTCCGAATGAATGAAGTAAACGAGTTTGCTCGAACATTGTTATATCGGGATTTTCCTACACATTTTGTTTGGAATACAAATACAAAGATTTGGATTTTGACAAAGAAAGAAGTTGTTATAGGACGAATTGTCACGGCAAATCCTTCTGAAGAAGAACATTATTTTCTCCGCATTCTTCTTAATTATATTCGAGGGCCAACATCATTTTAATATTTAAGAACTTCAAATGGGGTGACAACTACAACTTATTGAGAAGCTGCATTTCTACATGGTCTCTTAAGTGGAGATAACTATTGTGAAGAATGTTTATCTAAAACTATTATTTATGAAATGTCATTTTTTAAGACGTCTTTTTGATACAGTTCTTATGCTTTACAATCATACTCATCCAACGTTGTTGTGGGATAAATTCGAGGCTTATATGATTGATGATTATGTACATGAAAATATACCCGTGGAAGTTGCTGAAGTACGGGATTTAGAGGATCTCAGCTCTGTTTTAGAATCATTGGGTAAAAATATAAACGACTATGAAATTGTATCATTCAATGTAAATATAGATGAGAATGCAAAGTTCAGAAGAATGATTGCGGAGAGACAACTAATTTGGATGTTTAATGGGGTTATACTGATCCGCAACCTTAAATGACAAACAACAGTTTGCGTATGATACAATTATGGAAAGAGTAAAATCAGAATTAAGTGGTGCTTTCTTTATCGATGATCCAGGTGGGACATGTAAGACTTTTTTATATAAAGAACTCCTAGCTAGTGTAAGGTTTCAAGATTTAATTGCTTTGGCAACTGCGTCTTTTGGAGTATTTACATCTCTATTACCTGGAGGTAGAACAGCTCATTCAAGATTTAAAATTCATTTGGAAACAATTGGTGAAATTAGTTGTAATGTTAGCAAGCAATCACATTTAGGAACTTTATTGAAAATGTCCAGATTAATAATTTGGGATGAAGCAACCATGGTAAATCGTTGTGTCATTGAAGCTGTAGATAAGATGCTAAGAGATATTACAGACTGTAATATGCCTTTTGGCGATAAAGTGGTGATTTTTGGAGGAGATTTTTGACAAGTCATTCCAGTCGTACAAAAAGGGAAAAAACATAATGAGAGTTACCTTAGCATTCTCTGATTTATGGCGTTTGTATTTACATCTACCATTAGTTGAGAATATGATGGCGAAGTTAGATCCTAAATTTTGCGATTACTTGCTTATAATTGAAAATGGAAGAGAGCAAGAACATACTTGTAAGTGCATTAAGCTTCCAAACAGTATAATTTTTCCATTTGAGGATGAAATTATATCTTTAAAAAATCTAATACATCATGTTTTTCCAAACATAGAATTATATGTTGATAATTTACATCTCATGGCAAATCGAGTTATTCTTACGCCTACAAATGAATGTATTGATCATATAAAAAAAATTTTGCTCAAAGATATTCCTGGTGAATTTTACACATACTATAGTTTTATTGATTCAATTGACAAAACAAAACAAATGCTACATGAAGATTTCTTGAATAGTTTGACGTCAAATGGTATTCCATCACATGAATTGAAGCTCAAAGTAAACTATCATGTGATTTTATTACGAAATATCAATCATTTTGAAGGGTTATGCAATGAGACACGTCTTACTTGTCGAAAATTTGAGAATAACTTAATTCTTGCTGAAATCACTACTGACGAATATTATGGAAAACATGTTTTCTTATCGAGGATTCCTTTTATACTTCTCAAAAGTGATCAAAACTCAATTCCATTTAAAAGAACTCAATTTCCAATTAGGTTATGCTTTGCAATGACAATAAACAAAGCACATGGTCAAACATTTGATTTCGTTGGTTTATATCTTCAAGAATCAGTTTCTGTCATGATCAGCTTTATGTAGCGTTATCAAGAGTAAAAATAAGCACATCTATAAAGGTTTTACTCAAACCATCAAATACTGACACTTTACACAACACGTACTAAGAATATTTTGTACAAGGAAATTCTTTCATTCATACATCCGTAGAACTACAATTTTCATGAGTATTTTGATGTTTGTCATCTTCTGAGATCAAATTGAATCTGATTCTTCGATGATATATACTCGACAAAGGTTTTTACTCTTTCTTCATCAATCTAAATCTACTTTCATTCGTCATTTCTAACTTTAGCTAGATAAACACATATTAAATATTATGTTCAATTAAATTTCTCAATTATTAGAAAATATATCATGTCTTAGCTTTGGAGCCTACTAATACTGATTGGGACATTACCTTTCTCTTTTCTGATTTTTCTTCCATCTGTATTAATGCAGGATCTTGTCATTTATGATTATTCTCAGAGTACAATATGAAATGAGAAACTGAAAAACATGATAAGCAAAACAAAGGCATGGTTAATGAATTTGAATTATTAGATAGTTTTGTCATTTTTATTTATTTATTTTGGTGATAGCTTACAGAGAGAATGAAAAAGTTTCTAAAGAGATGTTTTTATTACTCGGATCAATATAATTATCAGGAACATTTTTTGGAGCTGAACTACAAACTATTAAAACGAAAGGTAATGTCATGTCTGTAATTCCCTTCCACATGGAAACTGCAAACTCTGTAGTTTGCTACTTTTCCACATCTCTATCATATTCTTGTAACTACTTGTAACGTATTTGAGATGCTCAACTAGACGGTAGTTGGTAGAGTTAATGAAGAAAAAGAAGTTGACACCTTTTTATTGTACCATAAGTACTATCCAATATTATGTTCCAATCACTTCCTTTATGTTATTCCTTTCCAATCTAATAGTGGCTTATTTATTCATTGCAGCTCTAGGATTTATCCAATTGTCATTGCTGCTCATCCCTCCAAGCTTAATCAGTTTGCATTAGGACTTACTGATGTGGAGTTCACTTGCTAAAACTCCTAGAAATAGAAGAAAATGGAGTATGACGCCGCCACAAGAAAATAGTGTAGGCTACCGGCCCCATTGCATTTATACCGGACCAATCCTCATAGTATAATAAACATGCATTAGGTGGCTTAACTTGCAAAATTCAACAGTCTAATAGGCTGAGGGAGTGGTTACAATGTTAATAGACATAACATGCATGTGAATAGTTCAAAATATGTAAGCTGGACTCAGAATCTTGGAATTTTCTTTTGCTTTTCTTTTCTTTTTGCTTGAACCAAATAATGTATCTAAATCCACATTTGCATGTATTTTGATGAATTTTAGAATTTCTTTTACACTACTAAGGCTTATAAGTTTGTCCATTTTACTTGATAAGGAGAAAAAAATGGCTTATAAACTCAAACCATTTACATAATAACAATAAAATAATTAGAGAAAAATATATTATCTCCAAACTAATGATTTTCTTTAAGTTTGTTCGATATGGTGGTATTCTGATTACCAATAAATATTTTGAAGCATTAGCAAGCTTAAAAATGATTAATATTGTCCCCATTAATATTTGATACGCTAATATTACCTTCAAAATACTAAAGTCCGTACATTGTACTGGCATACGACTAGTAATGCAAAAATTTCCATCATGTAACTTACAATGTATAAGATAGATGGATGTATAAGAAAAATAACACATAAAATTGACTTCAAGTAAAAAAACGTAACAAACCAAAATATTACCAAAAATTGCTCTGTGCCAGCTGGAAATAAAGACTATCCACCAAAGGGCCGCTCTATCTCTCTCTCTAAATTGAATAATTTACAAACAATAATTTGGAACATGTCAATTCATTTTCTTGCATCTCTCTCTCTCTCTCTCAATTGAAAAATATACAAACAATAATTTGGAACATGTCAATTCATTTTCTTGCATTCTTCAATTGTTTCTAACTCCTCCAAAGAGTCAGTAACACTTTTTAAATTGTTAAAATGTCATAGAATATATGCCTAATTAAATACTACCAATTTTCAACTCATCAAATGATTTACTCTGTATAGGGAAACGTGTTTCATTTTAAAAGTTTAAACTATTAGGTGATAGTTAAGCCCCCGTTTGACACCTATTAATTTATGTTTCTCATTTTTATTCTCATTCTTTATTTCAACCACACATTCTCCAAATAAAATAATATTATACACAAATTAAGAAAAATTTATCACTTTTCCACCACACATTCTCACATCAATATCACTATTCCAAAATTTCTATTCTACACAAAATGGGTTTCAAACAGGTGAGCCAACCAAGTATTTTCCGAGCATTGTGGTCCAATTTAAGGCCCGCCACCTTTTGCTCGGTTACAATCGAGAATTCGTCTTGGTGTCCACATGGCTAGGTTGGGACCTAACTATGATATAACTTTTAGGAAATTAGGATTCTATCTCAAAATGTTAGCCTATTAGTTGAAATAGCCCAAACATTATAAACCCATTTATATCTACTCAATGTCTAATCGATATGAGACTTTGTCCGCATTTTTCAACAACTAACATCCATATTACAATTTAGTTTTTTTTTTTTTTGTATATATCGACTTCTTATTATCAATTACATATTTACTAGTAATATCTAGGGTTATAAGCAAAAATCGTCAAACTGAAACATCGAACCGAAATCGCATTTTAGAAACCGTCGATTTGGTGTCACGTGTACCAGTCAACGAAATTGTTTTGAACCAAATCAAACTGGTCAAAAACGGTTTGGTTTAGGTTTGAGAATTTTAATTATGGTTTAAAACTAAACCAGATCGGCGAAAAAATATATAAAAATAATGATTTTTTTTAAAAAATTCATCCAAATATGTAAAATTCAATAGTTTTGTCATTTGTGTGTATTTTGTTCAATTTATAATTTTATATTACATATATATTATTATTACCAAATAATTATAATTTATATCTAATAATCTCAAAACTAACATAATCTATCAAAAACCATTTTCCTCATTTTCCTCTTCAGAATTCAAATTTCTACAATTGTTTTTGAGTCTGCATTATCAACTGGAGGTTGGACACTTGATTCCTTTAGGAGTTTATTAGGTGCAAGGATGATTGGTGCTTGTATATGCGAAAAGAATTGGTTGCAAATTAAGAATGAACTTGTAGCAATGCGCCAATATTTAAATGAAGTGGAAGCATTTGATTATTCAATGAAAGTTGTGGAGGGTGGTTTATATTTTCTATTACAGTATTTTTAAAGATTCTCTTATTTATCTAGTATCTAATACTATGATGATGTAACAAGAATGTATTTGTTTGACAATGGAGACTATGAATCATGTGTGACAACAATTGATGTTTGAGTATATGTGAGAAACTAAATTCGTAACAATATACAATGGTAAACTTGTGTAATTATTATGTTTAGATACTATAAACAATTGATTTATTATTATGGTTGGTTATTCTCTCTGTCTAATCAGTAGTTTTATTTTTCAGATATGATGATCACGAGATCTTGTAGAATATCATTATGTTTTTTGAGCTTTATATGTAATTTAGTAGACTTGTATTGTAATGTTATCGTAACGTCTTAGCTTAAAATGACAAATAAAAAACTATATTTTATTTTATTGTGATTTCACTTTGATTTAGTTGGTATTTAAACTTATTGTAGATATATTTAATTTGTTTTATATTTATTGCTAGTAAGATATAAATATATATTGAATTCAATGAATTAATATCATAAAAGTAGACAGATAAAAAAATATACGGCAAAACCGACGGTTTAAAACCAGATCAAACCGTTAGGTTTATGTTTGAGTTTTTTTCAAACCATTCAAAATTGTTTGGTTTATATTCAGGGGCGGACGCAGAAGATTTTTGTTGGGGGGCACACTCGAACTTCCAAAGAAGTTGGGATAAGTTTTACACTCGAAAATTTACGTAAAAAAAAAAAAAATCTTATCCCATATAATTTTGCATCCGAAAATTTACATGGGATATGACTTTTTATGATGTAAAATTTCGAAAAAATTTGATGTCATGTTCCATATAAAGTTTCCTAATAAATGATGAAAATTGCATTGAAGTGTATCGCAAAAATAGTAAATTTTAATGAAATAATTGATTTTTTTTGAAAAAAATGTGAATTAGACGTTTTTCTTTAAGACTTACGTTTAACATATTTTTAACTATTTTCGATATCTATTTGGACTATTCGATATACCCATAATGTAGTTATCGAAATAAGCTTTGAGATTACATAAGTAATTTGTAGATTTGATTAGCATACAATCGTCGGTAAATTTTTAAAATTAGCATGTTATCGAAATTCAATTTATTATGATTTTGCTCCTGTTTGGTGGAAATTAAAATCAAATTTGTAGTAAATTTTGATAAAAGTTAAAACGTTTATGGATTCTATGAAGTATATTATTAAAATTTATTGTAAACTTTGATTTAGATTAAAATTTAGATTTCAATCGATACCAAACACGAAAAAAAAAAAAAAAAAAAAAAAACTCAAAAGTTAGGGGGGCACGTGCCCCCCAGGACCCCCCCTGTGTCCGCCCCTGTTTATATTTATGTTTTTTTCAAACTGGTCTAAATGGCTTGGTTTGAAAAATTGTAAAAATTTGATAAAATCGAACCGCTTACCCCCCAGTAATATCAATCCAAGACAACCAAAATATCTTATTATTTTCATATGATAAATAAGTTTGACTTTATTATAATCGAGTCAAAGTAGTAGATAAGATGTTGAATGGTTGGTATTATATTGACTATTGAATCAAGCTAAAAAGACAAAACACAAAGAATAATTATTTGTATCTATGCCAGAAGGAATCCATAGAAAAAAAAATGCTGTAACTTGGTATTCAACGGACGCAAAGTTTGAATCATGCTGAAGTATTCAAACTTAAAAAAAAAAAAAAACATTTATAATTACAAAGTTGAAACTTTTTCTTCTATAAATATCGACAGGATTCACAATATAAGGTTGAAGGACCACGGGAGCATTAATATTATACTACAAGATTTGGTCTATATTCAAAGTAGAAAAACGTAGTACATACTCAATCCCGAGTCTTAACTTTTAAGTATTAGTTTTATGAATTATAATTATTTGTTCACGTAAATATTTTACTATAATCTCGACCATATAATCCTCGCTTCATACTAAATGATGTTACAATCGTGATGGAAATAACTATCTTCTCGAAAGCGATCTTTATAAAATTCTTTATTTTCTTTGTATGTATTATAGTATGAACGGCACGACTTTGATATAAAAATCTATAGGATTAAAGATGATTTGTCTTTTGTAGATGCCATTATTCAATGATGGTACAATATATTAGATTCATTAGATGTATAAAAGTTAAGAACTTATTCCGGATTATGTAGAAAAACTTGCGTATAGCTTTGTGCCAATAAATCATCTAGAAACTACAGAAGACACATTTGTTAATTCTTTTCCATCTTTAATAATATTCACAGTATTAAATTAATTATTTTTTATGAGTGTGTTAGGTACAACACTGTTAGATATTTATACAATAAATACAATATGTGAAAAAAATAATTAATTTAAATGAAGTGTCCAATTGGTGAAAAATATGAAATTTGTGTGGGAGGTCGGGAGTTCGGGTTACACATCACGCATTTGACTGGGACCTTGGACTCTTGGGCTTTCTTGATTCTGATAACAATAATTATTTTTTAATCATTTTCAAAATTATTTAATAGATCAACTAGCCAGTAAAATATGATCATTTTTTAGCTGTCAAGTATTAACAATTCATTACCATTAGCCATAAAAATTGCAACTAATACTGAATCATTGTGGAAGCAGTTACTTCAGTTTTCCGCCTATATAAATACACATCTGGGCATCAGAAGAATATTACAAATACGAAATTGTATCTTCCTATTCAAAAAAATATTGTACTCATTTTATATATTTTCTGGAGTACGCTTGAGAGTTCTGTAAACCATTTGTGATTGCTGCACAATTGGTTTATTTGATCGTTGTATCCTAGAGGTGATTGTCCACAGAGGTCGCAGTAGTTATCGATGGACAATTTTGCTTTAGGATATCGTGCTGTCATGCAGAGCCGGTTCTGGGCCGAGGCGGATGAGGCCTGTGCCTCGGGCCCAAAACTAAAGGGGGCCTCATTTTTTGGCCCCCATTTTTTTTTTTTTTTTTGGGTTTTTGAGTCCTAGCCCAACTGCTAGAAGGCCTCTCAAGTTTAGCCCATTTCATTTTTTTTATTAACCTAAGCTAAAGTCTAAACATCACAGAATCAATTTCTCAACCCTTCCGTCGTCCGTCTTCTTCCCGCTTGCTCTCAACTCTCACTCTCAAGTCTCAACTGTCCAAAAATCCACCATATACCAATCCAACTGTTCTTCCTTCCGACCGGCTTTCCCTAACTTCTACTTACCTTACCGCGCCGTCCTTCCTCTCGTGACTGCCGACTGAGATTCGCACTTCGACCGCTTCCTGCCTCTGGTCTACTTCCTGCTGCCTGCTGGTAGTGCCGGTGGCGGTAGGTACCTTACCTGATTACCTCTTAATTCTTATGAGTTTAATTTTGTCTACGTATTGATTAGGGTTTAACATTTGAATTTGATGCTCATTTTCCATGTTTAAATTAATTACAGATATCTTTGATAGTTTGATTCACCTAATTTCAAGAAAAGAAGAATGTTTTTTCTTTGAATCCCTCTTCACCACACTTCAAGGCTCAAGCAAGGGGCTTCAATTCGGGTAACTGGAAAGTGCGTGTTTTTATAATTTTATCTGTAATGTGTCAATTTATTGCTTTCTGTTTTTACCTTCATTTATAGTAAATTAGCAGTCATTCATATGTTGGAAAATGAAAGATAGGATGCCAAGATTTTTTTGTTTGTTCTGTGTTGAAACATTAAGGCAATGTACAGTCTGTACTCTGTAGTCTGTTCTATCGAAGGAAAAGCAAGGGCGTAATTCGAGCATGTTTTGCTTTTGATAAGATAAAAATGTTCTCATAAGTTATAAATAAACAAGTTTTTAAAATAATTTCTCTTATTGATGAGAATTAGGCTAAATAATTTCTCTTATTGATGGTTATCTAAACATGTTTTCAGGCTTGTGACTTGTGAGAATTGAGAACTGAGATGCAACGCTGGAATATGGCGTGATTCCATAATTTTCGACGATTTTCTACTCTCAAGTAAGCAATGGCTTGCTCTAACTTGATATTGAAAATGTTTGAAACCTTGTCGGCTTATATAATTGTGGCATGGTCGGCTTGTATGATATTAGATTGTAGCGTGTATAATCAATTGCACAGGCGCACGTAGTCACTGTATTGAATACTTTAATTGTAATGAGATGATTGAGATGTTTCGTAATTGTCTTTTAGGCTAATTATTGGGTATTAGATATATACTCATATGTCATGCCTCCTAAATATGAGTCTGGAACTATGTCACGAGAAAGATTGAATGAATTGACTATGTTATCAATAGAGAAAGATATGGTTGAACGGTTAAATTATTCAAATTTGATTAATGTTTTTGCCTCTAAAACAGTGAGACGAATATTATTTAACTGATTGTTTGAACTCTTGTCGATTTTGTTACTTTATAATATAAATCTTTTGTTCTTTATATTGGTTCGTTGTTCTACTTTTCAGTGTTAAGTTAGCAATAGTTGCATAATGTACTGTTGGATTTTGCATTTACGTTGATTGGGGGGCCCAATTTTGGGAGTTCGCCTCGGGTCCCTGAAATCACAGGACCGGCCCTGCTGTCATGAGACTCAATCAGTCGATAAGTTTTATTTCTGCACTTTACTGTATTACTACTAATAATATTTCTAACGAACACTTGATAAGGTCAAGGTAGAAAAATATGTAAAATAGTTATTTTTAATATGTCTAATTAATGTTATGAAAAGTTGTAATTAAAATATCTCTACTAAACAACTTAAAAGTAAGCGGATTAGCCAAATTATGTAAAAACTGTGTGATTTGCTTTTTCTATTTCCCCGGGTGGAATATCTACTATTGAAGATTTCTTTTGAATATAATCATGATTTTGACTAGGTTTCCTAGTTAAATATAAAATAATGCGTGTGAGAGGAAAGTTGAAAAAAATCCACTTTTAACTAAAAAAAAAAAAAAAAAAATTAGTTGTGAAAAGTAGGGGCAGGACAAAACTCTCGAATCGAATCGAACTGAACTGAACCAAATCGAACCGAGCG
This sequence comes from Fraxinus excelsior, assembly GCA_019097785.1. NCBI lineage: Eukaryota > Viridiplantae > Streptophyta > Magnoliopsida > Lamiales > Oleaceae > Fraxinus > Fraxinus excelsior. Next base: position 17,095,377 of record CM032644.1, read on the forward strand.
GATCTTTATAAGTTAAATACCTTAACGAGTATTTGAATCAAGAACCCATGCATTTGGTTCTGTTATAGACCCAGAACCGAATAACCGAATAAGAATCAAATCTAAATAATTTTTTATATTGAATTACTTAAATTACTTTAATTTTTTCTAAACAAATTAGCAATTAACTAATTTAGTGGTTGATGCTCTAACTTACCAGCTAAGTCCATGCCTAACTAGCTCAGTTCACCACAATTTTTAAATTCAATTTTTTGTTTTAATTTTTTTGGCCCAATTATTAAGGTCATTGTTAACCCAAGATAAGGGTAATGGGCTCAAAACGTCCCTACTTATGACGGGTTTTGTGGAAAACGTCCTTACGTTTGATTTTTTTGGTGCAGAACGTCCTTACCTTTGCATTTTCTTGCGCAAAACATCATTTTCACCAATTTTAACCTAAAATGACTATTATACCCTCCTATATAAATAAATAGAAAAGAAAAGAAAAGAAAAATAAGGAATAAATTGCAATCTTACTCCTAATCTTTTTTAAAAATGCAAATGAGTCCAAAATTTATAAAAATATTAAAAAAAGAAAAAAAAAACTTTCCTCTCCTCCAACTCTCTTCTCCTGATTAGCTGCAGAACAGGGACGGGTTTCCAAAAAAAAAATCAGGGCCTTTAACGTCTGCCCAACTGTCTAGTTTGAGCTCGGGAGTAAAGGAATCAGGCATGCCTCTATTTTTTCTTCTTCGGGTTGAGAATCGTCGGCAGTCATGGAGGCAAAGCAGCTGGTCAACTGGTCTAGGGCTCGAATCGAACAGCTGCTATCATGCGGAACTTCATGGACTCAGGGACGGAGGTGGCGAAGCAGCTGCGGCTTGCGAGACCTGAGTCGGAGGAGGCGGAGGGAGGTGGAGAAGGCTGAATTGAAATGGCAGCTGAAGGCTGGAGCTGCGAGAATGAAGGTTTCAATCAAGACTGACCTAACGATCCTTGGTGCCTTCCATTTACAAACCCCAATCGCCTTTTCTGTGATTGAGATTAAATTGACTTTCTGTGATTGAAATTAAATTGATTTTCTGTTATTGAGAATTCAAAGATGGTGGAGATAATGAGTTAGAATTGGAAGGGGTGAACTTTCTGGAGGCTTGATGCCGAAGGTGGAGGTCAATTTTGGGGTGGTTTAGCAGCTGGAGGTGGAGGGGAATTTTCAGGTGGCATGGACGTTGGTGGCGGTGGAGGATGTGGAGGAGATATATTTTTTTTCTTTTTTTAATATTTTTATAAATTTTGGACTCATTTGCATTTTTAAAAAAGATTAGGAGTAAGATTGCAATTTATTCCTTATTTTTCTTTTCTTTTCTTTTGTATTTATTTATATAGGAGGGTATAATAGTCCTTTTAGGTTAAAAATTGGTGAAAATGATGTTTTGCGCAAGAAAATGCAAAGCTAAGGATGTTCTGCACCAAAAAATCAAACGTATGGACGTTTTCCACAAAACCCGTCATAGGTAGGGACATTTTGCGCCAATTACCCATAAAATAAAACCTACATCTACTAGCCCAAATCGAAGCCCCCGATTGTCGAGTCCGACTTCCCCTCTCTAACTGCCCATCGAAGCTACGAATGAACATGTCATTAATTGTATATATGTAGTGTTGCTATAAATGCTAAAAAAATTAATTATGGTACAGAATCGAAAGGAACCGAACCCGAACGGTTCAATAATTATATTTGGACCCGACGATTCCATTTATTAAATACTCGAAAATTTTAGATCGGTTCGAAGAACCGGACCATATCTAGCCCTAGTGAGAAGTCCCTTTTTAGCTTTTTAATTGTATCAAGTTAAAGATTTTGTTGTTAAAATAAAAAATTCTCGTAGCTAACATATAATGAGGAGAAGTGGTGGATCTCACTAAATTTGTGGATTATAAATGTGTAGTCATTATGAATGCCTATTTAAAATTAATGTTTAACTTTGAATAAAAACTATAAATTACAAATAAGTATATCCATACATGACTTATTTTTGTGCAATATTAAGTGCTTTTGTGTTTAAAAGGTCCTAGTATGAAATACGTCACTAAAGGACTCTACAAAGATGATTGTCAAGAACGTAGACAAAATAGAATAAGCAATTGAATAGATGTAATATGGATCATTGTACATGGACGAAAATTGAATTTAGGCCAGTTGGTGGCTCTCCCAGGGGTTCGTCTAGTCTATGGGGAAGAGGATCAAATTTGGCCATGCAAAACGACTAGATGGATGGGATCTACTCAAAACCTCGAGCAAAATGCGACAACAAAAAATGAAGGAAAATTCATAGATGACTCATCGTCTTCATTCTATATGAACTACAAAACACCACAAGGTGTCTTCGGCAGATCTACCATTGAACCCCATTCAATAAGTGAAATGCATTAACTAACATTCTCAAATTGAGCTAAGAATTAAGGAACGACAATCACTAATTCTTATACCAATGTTTTTAAGGATGGGAAGGAGCACTTTAAGGTGTGCCACTTCATCACTAGCATACGATTTTTACTATTTGGCCTCTATTTGGTGGGGATTAAAATTATATATTTAGTAGATTTTGATAAAAGTTGATTAAATGTATGATTGAAAATTGTGGTCGTTAAAACGTGCTGGCATGTCACTGTCGATCCAAATTAGAGCAATTGGATTAAACCCTTAAGAACAACTTGCACCAATAGAAGTCAAGAATTCAAACTCCCTTTAATATCTTAGTTCCCATTTGGATTTAAAAAATAAAATCTCGATACGTATCCAAATTTATTGTTAAATTCTAGAAGCATTGACTAAGCATTTATATAGTATTTTCTATTCTAAACATCACTCTAATTTGGACCGAATAGAAGGGATTCCTTTGTCTAGTGACTACATCTTATGTTCAAACACATAGTACGTAATTAATGTTATTATTATAGGATAAAGCAGAATATTGATTATGTGAAAGAAAGCAGGTCAGCAATAGCCAAGTGGCTGTAATTGTACAGACCCCCTGGCATTTGTACAGGCCCAAGTGGCCTGTACAAGTAGAATAAACCTCGATAGAAGTGCGGTTTCACTTTTTTTTTTTTTTGGGTCCACTTTAAATTCATTTAGACATGTGAAATGTATTTCGGCAGAACAATAATACTAATAAATCAAAAGGTAAGAAAAGTGATTATTGTACTCTACTTTAAATTTAATGAAAGAACACTGTTATTTATCAATATGATGATAGATATTGATGATGTGACAGTTTATGTAGAATAATGAGATTGAACAGTTCAATTTTTATGTAAGGGAGAGGAAGAAGAGAGATAAATGTGAGGGATGGTGAGTTACCACATCATCGATATTCCATCATGATGATGATGATGATGATAAATAATATTACTTAGAATATTTTATGCGACCACGTTGAAAATGTTCTAAAAAATATAGAATATCTATTTAAAAAAAAAAAAAGCATGGGAGAATTAAGTGGTGAGATTTCTATTACACAGTTCCTTTTTTTTTGGTGCAGTGCTTGAAACTATTTAAAGAAAGTGAGATTCCTTGTCCAAGTTTAATTATGCATGCATTCCTCTAAGGTATTGAATAGAGGTTACATGTATTAATCTTGTTTTTAATATGCTCTCTTATGTGCATATTCGAAAATGTCACGTGTATAATTTTATTTGGTCCAAATATAGCATCTCTTTGGTGGGGATTAAAATCAGATTTTTAGTAGATTTTAATAAAAGTTGATGAAATATGTAGTTGAAAAGTTGTGAATTCTATAAAACGTGTAGTTAAAATTAATTTTTGCCTTTGATTTGAATTAAGATTTTTAATTTAATTTCCACCAAACAGGGATATAATATTGAATCACTTTATTTGAAAGTTTAAATTATTAGTGAGAAAAACGTGTATTCATGCCCTGTTTGGTTGCAACGAATTCCGTGGAAAATTTCACATCCGAGGAAAACAAATTCCACTTTTACCGTTTGATTGCAACGTGGAAATATAAATCAAATTCCAAAGTACGATCATTTTAAGCAGCATTTTCTTTGTTTTAATGGAAAACGAATATCTATGAGTTTGATGGATTTTTATTTTTCAACTAACATGAAATTTGAATTCTTTTCGCCTATTAAACAGACCCTTAAATTTTTGTCTCAAATAGTTTTCAACTGTACATTTTAGCGCGGTGTGAAAATCTAGTGTGAAACCAAGTTGGGCATTAAGATTCTATGCCAACTACAATATGAACTGAGATAGTTTCTAGTTTCCAATATCTCTAGAATGAAAAGGACCTGAATAACGCAAGTCCATAGCCCATAACACACTTGAATATGCTATCTCGTTTTGTCATGAGCCACTTGCAGGCCATTCTTGTCCTTTACCCATTAAGAGTTTTATCACATATTTTTTTGTCACTAAAAAAACTTTTATTTTTCGCTTTTGTACGTTTTCCTTTTTTTTTTTTTTGGCCTTTTTTGTTGAACCTTTACTTTAGTAGTTAGTCATCTATACTTGAAAAATTAAAGAAAAATTAAGGCTTGAACAGAAGAAAAAATCAAGTTGCTCGTATTTTTGCTACGTGTACTAGAAGAAAATCCAAACCAAGAAATTCGAATAATGCTATTCTACCTGGACTAGTACCGACAAATTGCATTACTCCAACTATTATCTTGTACAGGTGGATATTGGTCTAGAACTAATACTAGTCTATAAAAGGGTTGCTAGTAAAACCAGCTTCTTTCAAGTAAGAACATTATACTCATTTTCTTGATTGTGTAATGGCTGGGGAAGAAGAAAATGGGCAAGATCGGTACACACAAGATGGGACTGTGGATCTAAAAGGGAACCCTATTCTTAGATCCAAGAGTGGAGGGTGGACTGCTTGTTCTTTCATTGTTGGTATCTCTCTCTCTCTCTCTCTCTCTTTCCACTACTTAGTGGTACTCTTATTTTTTGCTACTTTTAACTGCTTGGAAGTGCCGTATATATACTTAGTTTTCCCATGTCATGTTTTAGGAGATCTTAAGACCTCTTTCTCCCCCGAAAGAAAGAATTCTGTGCCCTATTGGTTTTTCTAGTAATTAAGTTGAAAACTGTATATTTTCTTGTGTTCCTTTTCATGTAGTTCATCGATCATATGGTTTTCCGGTCTTTGAAATAGGCTCCCCCAAGTTACCACCACCAAGGGCGCCACCACCAACAACCAGCAGAAAAGGTGGTGGGAGTGGGGACCCGTCGGAAAAACTTTATGTTTAGAAGTTAGAACTAACTTTTACCTCCAGGTCAATGAGATATTTTGAGCAAAGACAATTCATTAAATGGTCGGTTGGCTTATTAGCTATCAATCTTACATATGGCCTACTCTAAAACCAAAATTTCTTATCTACCTCTTCCAACCAAACCTAAGGAAAGATTGCCATGTGGTTTTTTCCATAACAAAGTTAGAAGAACCAAGAACCCCTAATGACACAAAGAAAGCACCACACATTAAGCCCCCGTTTGATACATGATAAAATTTTCATTCTTATTCTTCTACTCATTTTCAATCACATATTTTTCAATAATATAATATTTTCTATCATATCAATACCTTTTCCTTTTTTTTCAACCACACATTCTTCATCAATTTTCTATTTCATAATACATTCTTTCAAAATAATGTGGCTCAAACATACCCTAAGAACCCGTTTGGTACCGATTAAAATCTAATTAAAATTGAAAATATAGTCGTTATTGGGTCTCATTCGTCTAATAAAAGTCAACAATAACGGCTAGTTTTTCAATTTTAATCCGATTTTAATCACTACCAAACGGGCTCTAATTGAACAATTCACTCCATATTTCGTTTCCACCTCACAAAACCCACCCGAAGTGAAAAAGTCTTTTTAAGGTAATTATTACTACTTACGAATCTAAACATAGATTACAAATGAGTTGTCTAGGTCATCTTAAACTTGAACGTGAGACCTCGCCCGTGAAGTAAATTATCGCATCTACGGCCCAACCAATTAGGAGAGAATCGATATACCCAAAGTTAGGTTCGAAATATAAACTAACACCTTTATGTCATTGCACCTGTTTTCCAACCAACTTCCATTTAATTGTCGCATCAAATTGTTGACCTAAATAAATGACTCTTGTATTGTACAGTTTATGAAGTTTTTGAGCGAATGGCCTATTATGGGATATCCTCGAATCTCATCATTTACTTGACCAAGAAACTGCATCAGGGCACGGTTAGGTCAGCCAACAATGTCACCAATTGGGTAGGCACTGTTTGGATGACGCCTGTTTTGGGTGCATACATTGCCGATGCCCTTCTCGGCCGTTATTGGACTTTCCTTATTGCATCGGCAATATATCTCATGGTACGTCACATAACATGTTAATTATGCACGATGATTACTTTCTATACTGTCACTTATTGACCACATTCGTGTTTTTAAACTCGACTTTAACATTAAAAAAGAGGGGTTAATTAAAAGAATTGAAATATTCAAATAAAAAGCCAATTGGTGGACTTGTGCTTGTGTCACCTTGTTGCCGATTGAACCAAGTGGTTGATCATATTTTGCTCCTGTTTGGTTCAGATTAAAATCTAATTTCAATCAAAGTCAAAGTCAAACAATCAATATTAATCACATCTTTCATAGGTCCCACAACTTTTCAACTACACATATCAGATTTTTTTTTATCACAATCTACTTTTAATCCCCACCAAACACCCTCTTTGTTATGGTTCGATATGTTTGGGTTTTAGCATATAATTGGACCGATGCTTGGCTAATGTTTATCTAAATAATTAAACATTGATTAATGTTCAAGAAAAGTGAAAGACATTGAAAGCTAGTAGATTACAAATATCTTTTTGACCTTTATTAGGTATGATTGCATTAAATTTATTTGAAATTACTTTTAAGGATCGTGAAAGACAACGAGAGATGGTCGAAGTGAAACATCCATCTTGCAATAGGCTGGCTTCCGCTACCTGTGAGGGTCCATAGTTTTTTCAATAATATATTCTCGATTTACATCGGGAATATCGATTAGTACATTTGACTTTTTATTTTTGGAGAAACCTTTTGAGATAAAATAGTATTGAGAATAAAAAAATAAAATAAAATCCAAATCAAATATTTTCACGCAAAGTAATTAAAGCATTAATTGTGTATGCATACACGAAAAGTTGACTTGGAAGTTGGATTTTGGTCTTATAAGGCAAGTTGGAAGCCTAGTTGGTCATACTTTACTTAAAAATTAGCATTGGGCCAATTGGGACTTAAAATAATATATTACTTCTGCTACTCGACCATAATTTCGTGTGCCAAAATTCCTTTAATAATCCATATTGCCCAACTATGTTCTGTCGTGTAAACTTCAGTCAACTACTGGTGTCTTATTATTTTTTCTCGTGCAATTAATCATGCAAGTGGTTGAGTTGTTGTTGTTATTATTATTATTATTTTGCATTTAATAAGTTTATTTTATCATAAATCATTACTAAATACGTGAATTCTTGAAAATAAAATTATAGAATATAAAGTGGTCATGTTTTTAATAAACTTTTAGACGTGATAGACATAATATCACTACAAATTAAAAATAATAAGTCCAACAGAGTGTTTGGTAGAGATTAAACGGCTATATTTTCAATTTTATTAGACGGGCGGAACCCAATAACGGCTATATTTTCAATTTTAATTGAATTTGAGCTCTCTCTTCCAAACACGCTGTTGTCTCCCCAATCACTTACATGCTGATTATTTAAACAACATTCGTTGATTTCGGAATTCAGGCGAGATCAAGTGGTCACTAGAATCTCGGCCACCTCCCCAAACTCCTAGGTATCACCGCACGCTACACGATAAAACACACTGCATGAGCTGTGGTCAAGTTAACTGTCAAGAGAGATAATGAGTGCAAGAGAGATGGTTGGGGTGGATTTTGGCTGGATAGACTACATACCTTTAGTGAATGAGAACTCATGTACATGGAGGGAGGAAAATTGGTCAAGATAGGTTTAGTGGAATGGCCCAAGCCCAAGCCTCCAATTGACATCCTTGATGCCCTAATCAACTAATGTGGGATCCCTTTCACTACATGAGTAGAACATATTTGTAAAATTGGTCGTTTTATTTAAAATTTCTAACTAAATTTCCGTTTCTACAAATCTTGTGAAATAAATGCAATTTTTTGCACCTGTTGACAGGGAATGTCCGTGCTAACCCTAGCAGTATCAGTACATGGGCTAAAGCCCCCTCACTGTGTGGATCCAAATCTAGCCAGCTGCCAAAAGCCCAATACACTGCAACTAGCTGTATTCTTTGGTGCACTCTACACCCTAGCACTGGGAACTGGTGGTACAAAGCCCAATATTTCGACTATAGGGGCCGACCAGTTTGATGAGTTTGACCCGAAAGAGAAGTACCAAAAACTTTCCTTCTTTAATTGGTGGATGTTTAGCATATTTCTTGGGACACTATTTGCCAACACTGTTCTTGTTTATATACAAGATAATGTGGGCTGGACCCTTGGATATGGGCTTCCGACTGCAGGCCTCGCGATATCGATTTTGATTTTCTTGGCTGGTACCCAATTCTATAGGCACAAGAAGCCCACAGGAAGCCCATTTACAAAAATGGCTAAAGTCATAGTGGCTTCCTTAAGAAAGTGGGAGGTTATTGTCCCTGCTGACCCTAAAGAACTGTATGAGCTTGATCTACAGGAGTACACTAAGAAAGGGAAATATCGGATCGATTCTACACCGAGCCTAAGGTTTGTTCATTACTCTTTTTAAGTTCAGTTATTCGGTCTAAAATGCTAAACATGTCGCACCATCTCCAAATTTATTCTCGATTTGACCCTTATTTCTTAAAACTTATTTACAATCACATATTTTATGAGATTTAGGGTCTGTTTGGTACGATATAAAATCCAATTAAAATTAAAAATATAATCGTTACTGAGTTTCACTAGTCTAATAAAAGTCAACAATAATGACTAATTTTTCAATTCTTATTCGATTTTAACACGCCCCTAATTTTTTTTATCAATTTCTCAACTACATATTTCATCAATATCTTCCTCCACACAACTCAAGACATTTGAAAATGACAGAAAAGGGCCCTAAAATGATTTATCATTTTTTGGTTGGGTGGGGTGGGCCATGTCTACCTATCTGCTATATCCGCTCGATCAAAAGTCATTGAGAAAGTGGAAAAGAAAATGTCTACTATCTTTAAAGCTTTTTATTGTGATTACCACATATTTGACTGCAATATTGTCAATCATTGTGCCAAGTCATTGAATAGTGACCAATTATTAGACTTTAGATTATAGCCCCACTCCCCTTTTTTAGTTTTTTTATTTAAAATATTCAGTTGCAAAATCTTCTGAGAGCTACTATGGTCCAACTTTGTGTATTATTTCATCGAGTCTAGACAAGCTGCATATCGAACAATATTAGACTATAAACCTAGTCTTCCGATTAACATTCGGACGCCCGAGTTTTAATTCAGTATCGTGATGGATCTAATGCCGTGATGAAAAACGATTTATTAGGTCAACCCTTGATTTATAGTGAGCATTTAATGATTTTACTTATGCAGGTTACTCAACAAAGCATGTGTAAAAACTGATTCTACTAGTCCTTGGATGCTATGTTCAGTGACCCAAGTTGAGGAAACAAAACAAATGCTGAGAATGATCCCAATTTTAATAGCCACCTTCATTCCAAGCACAATGATTGCACAAATAAATACCCTTTTTGTCAAACAAGGCACTACACTTAACAGACATGTAGTTGGTAAATTCAATATTCCCCCAGCAAGTTTAGCAGGATTTGTTACATTATCCATGCTGATATCAGTCGTGCTATATGACCAGTTCTTCGTAAAAATAATCCGAAAATGGACGAAAAACCCGAGGGGCATCACCCTTTTGCAAAGAATGGGAATTGGTATGATTTTCCATATTGTGATTATGGTGGTTGCTTCATTGACAGAAAGGTATAGACTTAGGGTTGCGAAGGATCATGGCCTAGTGGAAAATGGAGGTCAAGTACCTCTATCAATTTTCATTTTATTGCCTCAGTTTCTACTTATGGGAACTGCTGATGCATTTCTTGAAGTAGCGAAAATCGAGTTTTTCTACGATCAAGCACCCGAAAGCATGAAGAGTCTTGGGACATCTTACTCGATGACAAGTCTTGGAGCCGGGAATTTTATAAGCAGCTTTCTTCTTTCAACAGTGTCGCATGTCACAAAAGAGAATGGACATCACGGATGGATTCAGAACAACCTTAACGCGTCTCACTTTGATTATTACTACGCGTTCTTCGCCATCTTGAATTGTTTGAACTTCATTTTCTTTTTGGTTATGATCAAGTTTTATGTATACAAGGCAGAAGTCTCTGATTCAATGAGACTGCTAGGGGAAGAATTGACAGCATCGAAGCATAGGATAACTGATCAAGAAACTTCTTCTTGAAAAATGAAATTATTGTATTCCACACTAGATGAATTAACGTTATGCCTCTCTTTGTTATTATTATTATTTTTTTAAAAGGAGTTGGGGTTTTATTTTATTTTGCTAAAATTCAACTATAGAAAATGAAACCTATGTGAAGTGCTCTTAAATTATTTCATTTCTACTCGAGGAAATGGCATTGTTTATATTAGATTAAGGGAAAAAGAAATGGAGGTCTCAATAATTATTAAGAAAACTCATTTAAAAGGCCTAGTCAGTCCAAAGTGACTAAAGGCCTACCCTTTATATTCACACCATATTTTTGTAGCTACATCATATTTTTATTGTAATGAATGTCCTTTACCTTTAATCATTTTCGCATTTATGTACCCATTTTTTTTTCGTCAAATCTTACCATCAACCCTCAATAAATTTTTACATCTTATTTAATATTAGTGACGGTTTCCGTCCCAAAAGTTCCCTAGGCGAGAGTAAAATACTTATGCGTGTCATAGGCGAGACTGTTCAATCGATCGAGTTATTAAACTAAATAATTTACATCTTGGGCTCGACCCATTACACACATGGCCCATTTACATTTTCCTCTATATATGTGTGTGCGCGTGCGTAAGTTTCATTCATAATAAAGTATGATTTCTAACTATATCCAAATTTTTTTTCCTCTCTTGCACTATTTTTTTTTTTCTCGTCTGGTCGTTGATTTGACCGTCAAGTGCAAACGGTCGCCAAATCCTTTTCTCCCGGTGACCTTTGCCTCCTAACAAGATGTTCTAGTGTGAGCTGATGTTTACGTGGAAAGAGGTGGAAGGGATTCTGTTGGCACAATTTTTTGAGGTCAACATATTGACACCGTATGTGGGAATCAGTAAGTTAACCATGTTATTACCACATTAAAAAAGGCCACCAATATTTTCCGAGCAATAGTTTCTTCGACCAAAAACTTGAAGAAGTTGGCCACATCAAAAAAGAAAAAATGGCCACAGCAAACATATCTGAAAATGTTGTTGAAAAAAGGGGACAAGAAGATACGCCATAAAAATGGCTATTTCCAACTAAAGGTTGAAGAAACTGGCATCCGGCAATAACATATCCATGGAAAGGAGTGGTTTGCAAACTAGAACAATCTGCCATCGAAAAAAAAAATTGATGGAGCATTTGACAAATTCACTTCAACAGGAGTATCAAATGAAGGACCTTTCTCCCCAACTTAGTTCTTTGTCAAACAAAAAATTCTACACTCAGCTCTCAAAATCACCTTATGGAAACAAGCAGCTCTGTATATAGACTTCTCTACCCTTTCACTTTCACAGTGCAAGGATGAAGTGTATGGGTTAATCTATTCATCGATTGAGAGACAATATCACTTCAACAAAAATAATTTACAAGTTCCTATTCTTACATAAATTTCCAACCATGGCTTCACAAAACCGGAATCTTGGAGATACCCTTGGCCGAAGAATGAGTTTCTGCTGAAAGCAAAGCATTAAGGTAACCAAAACTGCCTTCAACTCCGACAAAGGCCAGGTAATCGTCGGCCCCATAGGGAACTCTATTACACGGATCTTGCTTTTTTTTTTTTTCACTAGATTAACATTAAATTTTGAGTGAGACATGTCTTGATGGTAGTGCATTCAAAGAGGAAATTACACCAAGCCATGTCTTTTCTTTTACATTTTAAAATTTTAGGTTTTTAAGTTTTTTATTCAATTATCAGGTTTTTATAATTTTAATTAATAATGATATTATAAAATTAAATTAATCTATATACCCACCCTACTATCTACCCAACCATACTTATCTTAAATATAAAACCCATTTCAAACCCTATTCATTTCATTTCTCTATCACCGTCTCACCGCCGCTTCACCCGCCGCCTTCACCGCCGGTCATCTCACCGCCCGCCGTGAACTGCAGCGTCACACACCTTCCCATTCCCTGCTGTGAACTGCAACTGCAGCGTGTGCGACGCTGCTGCCGGTCAGCAACATCGCAGCCAGCGACGGCGCTGAACGGCAGTAGCGTCGCTACTGCCTGCGACGCTGCTCGCAGCCGGGCCTGCTGGCAGCAAGGAACATCGCTCCAGATCCGGCGATGTTCAGCGTCGCTGCTCGCAGTCGCGTATGCCGGCAGCAAGCAGCGTCGCTTCAGATCCGGCTCGCAGCAGGCAACATCGCCCAGATCCGGCGATGTGGTATTTCTCCGGCATGACTCAAGCCTGTCACGCCTTGCGGTTTCAGGCAGGTTTTGATTTAATGTTTAGGGCCAAAGATTAATTTAATGCTGAAGACATTGTTTTGTTATTATTATTGCGGTAGTTGTGGTGGTGTTGTGACGTTGATGGAGTTGTTCAGGCCGCGATGGTGGTAGTGTTATTGTTGGTGGGTGGTTTAGGGATTAGGGTCGGCGATGGATGGGGCTGTGACCAATTATTTAATCGTTCTGTGACCTGTGACCAAGTGTTGTTGGTGTATTGGGACTGTGATCAAGCTATCGAACTGTAGTGATTTTTTTGTGTCTGTGACCTCGTTATTGAACTGTAGTGAGTTTTTTGGTGTATGTGACCTTGCTATTGAACTATGGCGGTCTGTGACCTAACTATTAAACTGTTGTGGGTTTCTTTTGGTGTCTGTGACCTACACATTTGAAAATACTTGACTGATTAAAAAGCTGTGACCTATAAATTTTTTCATCTGTGACTTCAAAATAATCTGTGACCGAATAATTTGATAAGTTGTGACCGAAATTAAATTTTCAACTACTTAATAAGATATCTGTGACCTTGCAATCGGAGCAACGGTCACCGGAAAATAATCGTCGGAATTAACCGTCGCCGGAGTAGTCGCCGGAGTAGTGGTGGAGAACGGTCGCCGGCCGGAGTAGTCGCCGGAGTAGTGGTGGAGAACGGTCGTCGGAGGGATGGGGTGGGTTAATCATATTATATTAAAGTTAAATATTTAATTTAATAGATTAATTGTAAAATATAATTAATTAATTAATGAAAAAACCTGATTTTTGCAAATTTAAACATTGGGGTCTGATTTTTGATTTCGTGAATGTAAATGCCTGACCCATGCATTTTTCCCTGCATTCAAATGGTTTATGTCAGGCTTTTTGCTGGCATAAGAAACAGACATTTCTGGCTTATTTGGTACTTTCTGGCTTGAATTATTTCTTAGGGTTTCATCCACTAAAACAGGTTGGAAAATGGCGTTGATTAGTTTTTGGGCCTCTTGGAAGAAATAAAGGTTAGTTGATGGAATTGGGCCAACCATTTCCGGTAGGGAAGAATACATAAATAAGGTATTAAGTATCACTCATTTCAAAATTAAGGATAGATGTTTTAAATTTCAAAAATCAGGTTTTTATTATAATTTATTTATGATTTAATTAATTAAATATATTAAGGTCACATATCTATGCAATTTGGTTACAAATTAACCATTTAATTTGTCACAAATTATTTTTCGATCACGAATCAAAATTTTTATGTGTCAAACTATTTTACGGTCACAATTCTAAAATATTATAGGTCATAGTTTGTTCATCGGTTACAAATTAAAAATTTAAAAGTCACAATTTCTTTTTCGGTCACAAATCACAAATATTATTGGTCACAACTTATTATACCGTCACAAATTATCAAATTACGGTCACAAATTAACCTTTTTTAGGTCACATATTATTTTTTGGTCACGAATTAAAAACTTTTATAGTCACAGATTATTCATCGATGACAAAATCAAATCTTTTATTGGTCACAACTCGATTACAATTTAATAAATTGTGAGTCACATTCACAGTCACAATTTTTAGGTCACATATCATTTATTTTCAAAAATTAACCAATTATTGGTCACACTCAACCAAATAATTGGTCAGACATCCACAGAATCCCATCCCACCCACGACCACCGCCACCGCCCACCAAATCCTATCCCACCCACGACACTGTCCCTACCACCGCCCCCGCCATCGCCACCGCCCACAGCACCATACCACCATTGCACCACTTACCCAACCACCGGACTGCACCGCACACCATAGCACCATCACCCTGCATAGCGACGTCGCCATGACGTCGAAAACAGCACCGTCGTCAAACACCACCACCGTACCGCACAACTCCTCATCCATCGCACCACAGCTCCCATCCACCGCACCACAGTCCTCAATCCACCACCAATATTTGGTCACAAAGCGACCAAATAATTAGTCACAAACACCCTCATACCACTCACCTACCCACCCACCACCGCTACAACCGTCACCACCGACACTACCTGATCCAACGCTGCCAGCTCTATATCCACCACTAGTAGAGGCAATATCACCAAACCATGGCACCACCAACACCACCCCCAACATAAACAAAAACCAACCAAATCTGGCGTCACTCCATCCTTCACTCCCAAAATCATCTCAAAACTACAGTGCCATCGTTTATGCTAGCAATCAAAATAAACCACAAACAACAAGTCACAAACCATCTTAGTTGCTTGTCCACATATCGATACTAATCACAAACCGTGGCAGCGCAACGCCACTGCAAACTGCTCGCAACGAAGAAAGCTGCGAGAGGCGGCATAACACTTTTTGCACTGGTTTTGAGCGGTTGCCATCGCATCGCCGACGAATGATGGGATATCTGCACGTGGCTGCAGTGCCTCTTCGAGGAAGGAGAGGGACGTCATCGAAAGAGATGGGTGGTGGTGCAAGGCTGCGCTGTGTTGTCTCATCACGATGGTGATGTGAGGTTGCGTTTCTAGCAGATAGGGAGGAGAGCAACGTCCCCGAATTAGAGAAGGGTGACGACGCCATGAGTGGTGGGGTTGGTAGAAAGAGTGAAAAGAGAGAAGATAGAGAGAAGGGGAAGAGAGTGGAAATGGTTTTTAGGGTTTGGGAAGAAATTAAATTAGGTTATAGGGTGGGTAGGGTAGAGATAGAGTAAAGAAAATAAAAATGATTAATTTGAATTTTTAATATAATTAATCATATTAAAATTTTAAATTATAACATGATTTTTGAATAAACAAACTTTGGACATGATTTTTGAAATTAGATCTTAAAACATAGGGCTTGATGTAATTTCCTCTTTCTTTCCGGTATTGGAATTTATTTTCATTGGGACCATGCCTGCACTTAGTCTAATGTGTTTAAGACCCATTTAGCGGTCTGTGTTCCCTACTATGCTTGGGCTTATAATGTTTTTGGGTTGGTCGGGCAGGAAGTTTTGTTACTATAAGGTCTAATTTCTAGTTGGGCATAATTTGGGCTTTTCTTTAAGGGAAGAATTCAAAAGTCAGGTGTTAACTTTGACACAATTCATTTTTCAGGTGTCAAGTTTCAAAATATAAAATTGAGGTGTTTATTTATTAATTAAAAATATTTTTATTAATTAATTATTAAATAATATAATTAACTCACCCCATCTCCACCACCCCTTACCGTTCCGTGGACTATTCCAGCTACCGTTCCGACCACCACTCTTCTCCGAAGATCTTTCCGGCGACTGCTCCGATTCCGACGATTATTCTGGCGGCCACAGTTCAAAAAATTTATTGGTCACAGGTCACATATTTCAAAATTAGTTGGCCACATATCAAAATTTATTGGTCACATGTCACATATTTTAAAATTAGTTGGTCACATATCAAAATTTATAGGTCACACAGTTACAGATTTCCAAATTAATTGGTCACAAATTTTTTCACGGTCACATATTATATAATTTTTAGGTCACAGATAACAAAATGATTGGTCACATATTATAGAATTTGAAGGTCACAGATTATATTTTTAGTCACAGAAAACCAAATCACCATATCCTCCACCTACACCACCGTCGACTGCCACCACCATTGTCAACCCACCACACACCACATCAAGTAAACACTACCGCACACCGACAGTGCCACCACCACTGCACCCCACAGCACGCACACTCACCACGACATTGCTCTGAAAAAAGTACCCAACACCCACAGACCATCCACCAACCAACACCAGATCCACCTAACACCACAGACCATCCACAAGTACAGCCACCAACACACCACAACCATATACCATAGCCACATCCGACCACCACACCACACCACACCACAACCGACCAACACACCAAACCAAACCACAGCCGCATCGCCACGGTCGAATCGCAACCGCAACGCTGCTGCCGGGAATCGCAGCAGCGATATGCGAATCGATGCTACGATTCCCAGTAGCAGCGCTGCTGCGACTGTTGCTGTGAATTGCAGCAGCGATTCACAGCAGTGTGAATAGCGCCTCGACGCTGCTAGGGAGGGGAGGGAAGGGAAGGAGGGAGGGGGGTGGGTGGGAGAAGAGAGGTGGAGGCGAGGCAGCGGTGGTGGTGGCGGCGACGGACGGGGGAGAAGGGGAAGAGAAATGGCGGGGGAGAGAGAGAGAGAGAGAGAGAGAGAGAGAGAATTGAGATAGATTAGGGTTTGGATAGATTTAGGGTTTGATATATAAAATAAAATACCTGATTTTTGAACAATTAAACTTTCACCCTGATTTTGAATTGGTGTAAACTTTACACCTGATTTTTGTAATTTTCCCTTTCTTTAAAAGGTTGTGGTTGTCCATGGTTGGGCTTCTATCACTTAAGGCCTGTTCAATTGAGTTGACTATATTTTTAAGCCCTGCTGTATCTCTTTAAGTATTGGGCCCCTAGTTGCTTTATTTCTCGAGGAAATTACACCCAGCCCTACTTTTAAATTACCATTTTCACAAATCAATTTTATAGTTTAACTTTTCAAAAATCAGGTTTTTTATATCTAATTAAATAATAATTAATTAATTATAAAATTTCATCCCAATTAATAATTTAATCCCAAAATGAAACATAAATTCATCATTACCTGTCCCAATATTCTCTCCGCCGCTCTCTTCTCTCCTCCCTCTCTGCCGCGATGGCCACCGTCCCATTATTCTCTCCTCCCGTCGATCTCTTCTCCCTCTCCGCCGCGAAGGTTGTCGGCTTTTCTTCCTATCCTCTCCCCCTCTCGTCTTCATTCTTCACTCGTCACTTTCCTAGGATTTCACAGATCCAATTGTATATTTCCTCTACCTCACCGTTCTTCTCTCTCTCAGACTTCTCTCTTTGATCCTGCGAAATAGCAGGCGCAGTCGGTCAGATCTAGTTTTTTTTAGCGGTGCGGTGCGGTGGTGGTGGAGTGTGGGGTGCAGGTGCGATGCAGTCCGGTGGTTGGGTGAGTTTTGCTTTGATGGCATGGATGGGTTAGTGTTTATCTCTAGATCAGATAAACACTAAATTTCAAATGGAATCTCCAAGAAATGAACAAAATATCAAACTGAAATGGTAGAGATTTTATTTTCGAGCTGCTATTTTTTCTGCTTCTGCTGTTGGCCTGTATTAAATGATCTCTTTTGGAGTTTTTGACTTTTTTTTCTTTTTCTTTTTTGCCCCTTAATGGAGTACTGTAGAATGTAGATTACTGTAAATTATTTTCTTGTAATTATTTTTTTGTGACCAATAATTTGGTTGGTTTGTGACTAGTAATTAAATAAAATGTTACCAATACATGCTGTGTAACTTGAAAAAATTATTAATTTGTGACCAATCATTTGACCAATTGTGACCTAAATATAATTTATGTTCAATTAATGTGATGTTTATGACCATAAAATAAGTAATGTGACTTGTAAATTTTATGATTTGTGACCGATGAATAAATTGTGACTTAAATTATCAAGTTGTGACCGATGAACAAATTGTGGTCTATGAAATTTTTGAATTGTGACTTAAATTTTTTTGAATTGTGACCAATTTGCATGGATATGTGACCTTGATATATAAAAATCCGCAAGAGTTGGGATTCTTGCCGGAATAGGAGTAGTCGCGGAGCAGTCGTCGGAATCGGAGCCGTCACCGAAAAGATCACCGGAGAATAGTGGTGACCGGAAAAGTCGTCGGAATAGTCATCGGAGTTGTAGGGGTGGTGGAGATGGAGGTGGAGGTGGGGGTGAGTTAATTATATTATATTAGAATTAAACATTAATAATAAATTGATTTAATAATTATTATTTCATAATTAAATTTTTTTAAAGAAACCTGATTTTTGAAATTTGAAACATGTTTTTGTATTTTTGAAATGGGTGAAAGTAAATACGTGATTTATGTATTGTTCCCTTATTTCTCTATGCTAGGCTTTTCGCATGTTTCCACTAGAGCTTTTATCAAGCTCAACTACTAGAGGCCCACTGAGCATCCCATATAAGAAAGCCGAACAACCAGAATCATGCGATTGGCAGCGGATTTAAGGGCAGCAAAATATATTCTCACCTGACAGTTTGAAAGAAAATGTACCAACTTATTTTTATGGGAGTTCAAGCAATTTTCCACATTGCAATGAGACCCTTGTTAGCCACCGTCGAGGCAAACCAACCCTTCCGTGGCACACAAATCAACGTCAGCAACTTATACAAAGGGGAGTAATATTTTCAGTTATTCCGTTTTCATTCCCATTCTTATCTCCATGGCTACAATTTTCTTTTACTCATGTCAACCGCTATCTTTTATTAATCCTACACTACATTTTGCTAAGTTTTGCCCTTGAGGCCTACTTTGGTTGGGGAACTAGTCACCAACGTGCTTTACTTCATAATTTCACTCTATTAAGTATGGAATGAGTGGGCCATTTGCTTAAATTTTTGACAATCATGCCAGCTAAACCTTTCTTAGAATGTCATTGTGCATTTGGTGCCTCGGATAAGGAAAATAGAAGTGAATTTCTTTCGTCAGCAAGCAATGCCAGAAATTTTGATATTTATGAATGACTTAGTGCTTAGAGTAATTTCAAAATATGTTTAAAGTTGGAGTAAATAACATACTTTTACATGGCATGCTGGAAGATTAATAGCATTGAAAAACATGCTCTTTAGGTGGTCTATTTGAAAGCCAACTGGATTTAATAAAATATTTTAATATGATTAGCTTGGATCTGCATGGTAATAATTCCTCTAGTCCGTTACCTGATTATCTTGGAAGCATGTTAACTGTGCAGACCTCAAAGTTAGCGAACAATAACTTCAATGTGGTTATCCAAGTTAGTTGTACCTTATTTGCTGCATATATTTAGGTTACCTGTGCATGGCTATTTATTTTCAAAGCTGCCTCCAGGATTCGTCAATACTAAAATTGAGGTGAAGCAATTATAAGAAATCACAAGCAACAATTGTGAGACTATCTTAGCTATATGCCAGTCAACGTTAGCCATCGAACTGCTATGATTATCTCTTCAGTTTCTTTATATCTAGAACTCACTTGGTCAACTCATAGTGAAATCTGGTATTCTTGCTGAAATTCTTTCATTGAATTAGGAGGCAAGGGATGATGGTTTTACTTCTTGGTTCGACATGGAAATAAGTAACTATGAAAATTTGAACTTCCTATACCACACACCAGTTGTTCAATAAAACACCTTAGGGATTTACAAAATCTGTTGTGGCACTTTATTTAGGAACAAGCTTGCCATTGGAGATTGGTTTCAAGTCAGGCTGCAATTTGGATGGTTCTTTATTTCAACCTAGTCAACTATGAACTAGCTTCATAATTTAGCCCTTTTTGCTATTTATTCAAGGGGAATTTTATGAAATTATTAGTAAAATTGAGGTATGCTAGAGCTTCTATTGGCTTTCATCGAGATGGTTGTCAGCAATAGTTGTCATGGCAGGTTCAATGCTCTTAAAATTAATCTGTCCTGAATACAAAGGAGATAAAAACTGCTCTTTTCATAATCTCAACAATAAGGTAAACCACAAAGGCAGAAACTGGAAAGCAATTTGGGTGCCCACAACACACATGAACTATTAGAGGTGAAAGAATCTCGTCAGGCAAATCCTGAAACTCTTGGAACTTGGTTGCTTCAAAAAATTAATGATTGTTGGAATCGAACCCGGTTCAGTTTGGGTGCTCCCAAATTTGGCAAAGGCGTGTTTATGAAAATGCAACTTCATTTATTTTTGAGGCTCACTTGGATGGCTGACACGTGGATGTCTTGTGACCCTTGGATGATCTTCTGGAGACTTCTATTACCTTGACTCCTCATTTTGATTCTCGACAGACGAGAGGTTACTTTTGGCTAGGGTTTACATAACTCCATTCTCTCTCTCTAGCTGCGCGTTTTCTCTTCTCTGATATCTTTTGATAATTCCATAATCAAATCTCTGATTTGATATGATATTGTGATATAGAGTGTTCCTTAGTGGTGATATTCTGAGTGAATATCGTTGTGGAGTATTGGAGTGGCTGTAGTTCTGTTTATGTTGTTCTGGTAGTCGATTCTTGGTGATTCGAGTGGATCAACTGCTGTATCTTAGAGAGATAAGTGTTCTTGTACTTTCTTTGTGATTGATCTGAACATTCTTGTAATCTTGGTTGCCGATTTGGGCTTTATAGTGGAACTGAGCATAATCCATATTAATGGATGCTCAACGGGGGATGTAGGTGTTTGATGTGGTCACCGAACCTCCGGGGCTTAGGCCGAAACATATCGATTGTGTTTCATTATATTTTCTGCACTTTACTTTGTTGAGTAAACCAAAAATAATAAGTATTCTTTGTCTAATATCGTGTGATCCTGATCCAACAGTGGTATCAGAGCCTCTGGTTGAAGAACACGATACCTGGATCTTGAAGCAGAAACGGCTGGGACTACAAGGTTACAAATTCTTGGATTGCTCTAAGCAAAAATTGCAACATTGAGTTTTAAACTCCCTGGGTGAGATCTTACTAAACTCCTGCTAGAATAATTGTTTCTAGAACTAGGGTTTTCCTGAGTTTTTCCCTTGATTTACCGTGTACAATACCCCCTTGAACCCAGTCTTTGTCCAAAGGCTCCTGTGAGGCCTTGGGAATCTGAGACTGATCGAGAACGGGTGTGCACCTGGAGAATCTTGAAGGAGAAATATGTGAAACAAAGGAGTTACACTCTGTTATGATCTTGGTTGCTGTATCTTGCCTCTAATTTTCAAATAACTTGATGTATGCTCCTTGATTGTGAACCATACTTGAAATTCTTGGACTAGTGTGTGTATTACTAAGAATTTCTGATTATAACATATCTGTGCCCTCTCTGTTCTTCTCCTATTTGCATTATTAATTGCTTCTTTGCATAAGTGAGTTGTTTTTTCAAAAACTATGGCCTTTGCAAAATTTGAAGTTAGTCAATTTGATGGAAAAATTGATTTTACTCTATGGAGTCAAAAAATGAGAGCTATTCTAATGCAAATGAAATGTGTAAAGGCCATAGATGAAAGTTGGCCTGATGATATGAATCCTTCAAAGAAATCTGAACTTGAAGAAGTTGCTTGGAGTACTATTTTTCTGTACTTGACTGAAAATGTGATAAGATGTATTGGTGAGACCAAAACTACCTTTGAACTTTGGACCAAACTGAATGCCCAATATGTAACCAAGTCTACTCCCAACAAGTGTTTTTTGTTAAAACAATTCTTCTCTTTCAAAATGGATCCTTCTGTTGATCTAGATGAAAATCTAAATAGATTTACAAAACTCACCCAAGACTTGGCTACCTGTGATGAAAAACTTTCAAAAGATCAGTTAGCTGTAGTCCTGTTAAACTCCATAAGTGACAGATATAAGGACATCAAGGTGGCTTTAGAATATGGTAGAGTAGAATTGACTACAGATGTTATAATCAACTCTTTGAGAAACAAAGCCCTTGAATTGAAATCTGAACATAGCAACAGTCACTCTAGAGACAGTCTCCTTGTGAAAGGAAAATTTTTTGGAAAATCAAATTTTCATCCCAAACCTTTTTCTGAAAATAAAAACAGATTCAATGACAAGCATAAGTTCAAAGCTAATGTTAAAGGGAAGAAATGCTACTATTGTGGAAAATTGGGCCATTTCACAAAAGATTGTTTCAAAAAGAAAAATGATTTGAAAAATGATAAGTCTGATGAAGGGTGTAATGCTTTGATTTACAATAGGGCTAAAACTGATTATGGGATGGTACTTGTAAACATGGAAAAACCTCTGGGTGATGAATGGATTTTAGATTCAGGATGTTCCTTTCACATGTGCCCTAATAAAGACTGGTTCCTTGATTTCAAGAGGGTCACTGGAGGGCAAGTCATAATGGGTAACAACTATACCTGTAAAGTGAAAGGGATAGGGACCATAAAACTCCTTTTAGAAAATGGTAAAGTGTTGTTCTTAAAGGAGACAAGATATATACCTGACTTAAAGAGAAACCTGGTGTCCTTAGGTATGTTAGATGATATGGAGTTTAACATAAAATTGGGGCAAGGACACATTGAAATTCTTAGGGGCAATGACTTAATCATAAGTTCCCCTAAGAGACATGGTCTCTATTTCCTAAAAGCAAAATCTCTGCTTGGTCTGACTGCATCTGTCATTTCTGAAAACTTCACTCTTGCAAAATTGTGGCATCATAGACTTGGTCATATAGGAAAAAGGGCTCTAAATCTTTTACAAACAAAGGGTGTTTCTGGAAAACAAAATCTTGGTGATTTTGGCCCATGTGAACAATGTATTCTGGGTAAACAAGCTAAACTACCTTTTCCCACTGGAACTCATAAATCAAAACAAATATTGGAATACTTACATGCTGATTTGTGGGGTCCTGCAAATGTCTGTACTCTATCTGGCTTTAAATATTTTCTATTGATCATTGATGATTATTCTAGAAAGATTTGGGTGTCCTTGCTAAAAACAAAAGATGAGACTTTCTCTGTTTTCAAAAATTGGAAAACCCAAATAGAAAATCAGACAGAACACAAAATAAAATTCCTAAGGACTGACAATGGTTTAGAATTCTGCAATGATGAATTCAACACTTTGTGTAAAGAAAGTGGCATTATGAGACATAGAACTGTTACCTATACTCCCCAACAAAATGGCATAGCTGAAAGGATGACTAGGACTCTATTAAATAAAGTTAGATGCATGCTACTTGGTTCTGGTCTGCCTAAATTTTTTTGGGGAGAAGCTGTTAAAACTGCTGCATACTTGATCAATAGAAGTCCTACTAAATCTTTGGATTTTAATGTGCCTAAATCTGTATGGTCTGATGATTCTGTGAATTATTCTCACCTTAAAATTTTTGGTTGTGCTGCCTATGCTCATCAAAATGCTGGAAAATTGGAACCTAGATCTATTAAATGTGTTTTCTTAGGCTATGATGAACATGTTAAAGGCTACAGATTGTGGGTTAAATCTGAAAAGAGGTATAAAGTGATCATTAAAAGGGATATTGTGTTTAATGAATCCCTCATGCCATGTTTAGAAGGAAAAGATAAAAACCTGACTGAAAAGGATGTTCAAATTGAGGTGGAGTCTCCTAAAATTGAATCTGTTAATCCTGTGCCTCTAGTAGATGGGACTGATACTCAAACTGTGACTGAGCTTGATCAATAAGATGATCATGTTACTGAATCTGATTCTGCTGCTTTCCCTGCCCCCACTGATGAATATCAGCTCACTAGGGACAGAGAAATGAGGC
>CM032644.1:17119497-17135003 GCA_019097785.1 Fraxinus excelsior
TCCATGAACACTTCAATGAACTTTTCAACCATATCAGAGAAGATTGCCATCATGCAACGCTGGAAGGTAGCAGGTGCATTACAAAGGCCAAAAGGCATTCTACGGTAGGCAAAGGTACCGTAGGGGCAAGTGAAAGTAGTTTTCTCCTGATCATCTGGTGCCACTGGTATCTGATTGTACCCTGAATAACCATCCAGGAAACAGTAATGTGTGTGACCAGCGAGTCTCTCCAACATCTGATCAATGAACGGGAGAGGGAAATGATCTTTTCTGGTTGTTGTGTTAAGTTTGCGATAGTCAATGCAAACTCTCCATCCGGTAACTGGTCTGGTAGGAATGAGCTCGTTTTTCTCATTTGGTACAACTGTGATTCCCCCTTTCTTTGGCACAACCTGAACAGGGCTGATCCACGCACTATCAGAGATAGGATAAATGATGCCTGCATCCAGAAGCTTCAGTATCTCAGCCCGAACCACTTCCTTCATGTTTGGATTCAGTCTCCTCTTGGCTGTCCACACTGGGCCGAAAATTCTCCTCCATGAGAATCTTATGCATGCATAGCGAAGGGCTGATCCCTTTAATGTCAGCAATGGTCCAACCTAATGCTGTTTTATGTGCCCGCAGCACCCGTAACAGTTTTTCCTCCTCCAGATCACTGATTGTACTTGAGATAATAACTGGAAATGTAGATAACTCACCCAAGTAGGCATATCGGAGATGTGGTGGAAGTTGTTTAAGCTCCAATTTGGGTGGCTGCTGTATAGATGGCAAAGGTTTTGATGGACCAGTCCCAAGTTCTTCAAAGGCCCTGTGGCGTGTATATGGGCGATTTGTTTCCAAAAATCGTGCACAAGTCTCCATCTCACTGGATTCAGATTGTGTGGATTGAGAATGCACAATACAGGCCTCATAAGCATCCGACGGATTGTGAAGCAAAAATGTGTCCTGTACTGCCTGGCTGATGACATCAATCTTGAAACAACTGTCCACTTCAGAAGGAAACTGCATGGCTTTGAACACGTTGAATGAAATCTGTTCATCACCCAATCTCAGAATTAGCTGCCCCCTTTGAACATCGATCAAGGCTCTCCCGGTAGCTAGGAATGGTCTGCCTAAAATGAGAGGAATATCCCGATCCTCTTCCATGTCCAAAATGAGAAAGTCAGCTGGAAATATGAACTTTTCCACCTTGATAAGCACATCTTCAATGATCTTCCGTGGATATGTAAGAGATCTGTCAGCTAACTGGAGTGTCACTGTTGTTACTTTAGCTTCTCCCAATCCAAGTTTCCTGAAAACAGACAATGGCATTAAGTTAATGCTAGCACCTAAATCACACAAAGCCTTATCAAAATAAATATCACCAATTGTACAAGGGACAGTAAAACTCCCTGGATCCTTAAGCTTTGGTGGAAGCTTTTTCTGAAGTCTTGCGCTAACTTCCTCAGTGAGCATGACTGTCTCATGTTCTTCCAGCTTGCGTTTGTTTGAGAGGATATCCTTCAGAAATTTTGCATAGCTTGGCATCTGAAATAGTGCATCCGCAAACGGGATATTGATATGGAGCTTCTTGAAGATTTCGAGAAAACGCTTGTATTGCTGCTCCATTCTATGTTTCTTCAGCCTTTGAGGAAATGGAATGGGTGGCTCATAAGGATTTACCGAAGTAGTTGTCTTTTCCATTGATGTCTCTGATTTCTCCTTTGATGCAGTTTTAAGCTTTTGCTCCTCCGTTTCCACAGACTCTTCTTCTTCCACAGGTACTACCGTGTCTGGAACTGCCCCCGGCTTCTTAACATGGATTTCTGGTAGTTGTACCCCACTTCTAGTTGTAATGGCCTTGGCATGCTCCCTTGGATTGATTTCCGTATTACTGGGTAGATTACCTGGTTATCTAGTTGTCAATGCAATGGCCATTTGCCCCATTTGAGCCTCTAAATTCTTTATAGCTGCATTCTGATCATGAAGTGTTGCCTCGGTTTTCTTCATAAAATTGTTGTTGGCCTCCATGTACTTTGCAAACATCTCTTCTAATGGTAACTTTTTCTCTGGAGGTGGAAACTGACCCTGTGGTCTCTGTTGATTCTGATTGCTCCATGAGAAATTTGGGTGCTTTCTCCAACTCGGATTATAAGTGTCTCCAAACTGATTGTTCTGTTGGCGTTGCCCCCACTGTGCAAAATCTGCATGCTCCACCCTTTGTAGTAGAAGTGGACATGCTGCTGTGTCATGGTCAGCCCCACACTCATTACAGACCGACCACCTGGTTTGTGCTACATTGGCGGTTGGTTGCATATTTTCGACCTTGTGAAACAATGAATCAATTTTTGCAGACAAGGCTGAGAAAGCATCTACCTCATAGACCCCCGATCCTTTTTTCTGAACGTCCCGTTCGGATGACCACATAGCTGAAGTATTGGCAACTGTCTCAAACAACCCTAATGCTTCATCAACATGTTTTCTACACACTGATCCACAGGATGACGAGTCGATCATGCTCTTGAATGATGGATGCAACCCAGTGTAGAAGTATTGGACCTGGAGTCCCTTGCTAATCCCATGATGTGGGCACTTCCGAAGCAGGTTCTTGAACCTCCCCCAAGCTTCATCAAATGATTCAGAATTGCCTTGCCGAAAAACAGAGATGTCGTGTTTCAGCTGTGCAATCTTGGCTGGTGGGAAAAACTTGGTACAAAATTTTTGTGCTAAGTCATTCCATGTCGTGATGCTTGCAATAGGTTGAGAGTCCAGCCACTCAATAGCCTTATCCCTCAAAGTGTGTGGAAATAATCTCAAACGGATAGCATCAACCGAAATCCCCGGATATGAGAAATTCTGGCACATCTCCATGAAACGAGAAACGTGAGTGTGCGGGTTTTCTTCAGCTCTCCCATAAAATTGATGCCCATTTTGGAACAGATGTATTTAGTACTTCAGCTCTCCCACAATTCTGAATGGTCATATATAAATCAATTAAGGTTTATTTAGTACTTTTGTGACCTAAAAAAATGCGTCAACAGAATCCCTTCCACTTCCCCTCCATGTAGACATCACTTTCACATTGGAACACTCCGTTAGGAGACAAAGGCCACCGGATGAGAAAAGGGGCCGACGATCGTTTGCACTTCGATGGTCAAATCAACGATCAGAAGAGAGAAATATAGAGTGCAAGAGAGGGAGAGTGAATTTGAATAGGGTTAGAAATCATACTTTATTGTGAATAAAACTTACACATATATAGGAAAATGTAAATGGGTCACGTGGGTAATAGGTCGTGCCCAATATGCAAATTATTTAGTTTAATAGCTCGATCAATTCAACAGTCGATACCACGTCGACATATATGGGACCCCTTCCATTTGAGCATGACACGTAATTTATAAGTATAACAATATTCCCCCAAGCCTAAGCTGTACATTCATGTGCAGGTCGGACTTTAAAATATAAGCTATCAAGCAGACGAGGTCTCAAAGATTGCCTAAAGAAATATGCATTGATCCCAAATATGAGAGGACTTGCGAATTGCCTCAAAAGTATATGTGCGAGCCTGAATAAGCAAGGGCTTACAAACTATCTCGAAAATATGCATTGATCCCAAATAAACAATGACTTAAGAATTGCCTCGAGAAGATAAATCGCTCTAATAAGTGAGGACTTACGAACTGCCTCAAAAAATGTGTGAGCCTGAATAAACGAGTACTTACGAATTACCTCGAAAGATAGTTACTGCATACAATTTGTCGAGATTTCGGCAACATCTCCTCTATAATATAGACTAAACCAACTAGTAAGACAATATTGACAGGTCGAAAAAGTGTTCGACTTTGATTACCGCAAGTGTACGGATTGTTCAAGTAATAAAAATGGGTTTTAAAGTCCAAGTATCGTTCCCACGAAGATTGAGTAGTTTAGATATTATTTATCTCGACCCTAACCTAAAGTAAACGAATCCAAAGAGATTTTTATGAAATTGTGAATTTTTACTAAATTGAACTAAAATTATGAAATTGAATGCAAATTAACTAATGGAATGCCAAATGTGAATGTTTGATGAAAATATATGTATGAAAAGCGTACTAGGTTCCCGAATCCCCTCGTAAGCTCACCTCTAATCCCTATTTCACAACTTGATGACACAATGCGTCGGTTGAAGAATCAATGCTCCTATTTTATTCAACAATCTCTCTCGAGTAGAGTTGAACCTATTCTCGCATACCATTTGACTATATCTCTATGACAAATGCAAATATACAAGAATGCATGGATTTTTGTGAACACTTAAAGACTCACGTAAAGCATAGCGGTATATCTCTATCCCCTATCGAACCCTACGATGATTTGTATCTTGTAGAATCTATTCCCCTTCTCTCGAATGCATGAAATAGATCACCCAAACTCACATAATCATTGCGCATATAATTATGGAGACGATAACGTGAATACAAACCATTCAACACCCAACAAATATGTTTAGAATCAAATTGCAAAATAAGAAATTAGAAGTTTACAATACGAAGTTCATCGTTCACCTAGCACAAATGAAACTAGCCTAGCATAACTGAATTAAAATAAATAAATAAGGGAAGACATCACCCAATTCGTAGAAATAAAGCTTGAAATCCTTGGTCTTGATGTGAAAATCCTTGCCCTAGCCTTTGTTCTTGCCTCAAAAGGATGAAATTCTCTCTAGAAAGGCGTAACCCTAGCTTCTGGACGTTATTCGGCTTATATAGGAGTCCCCAAGTCATTACCATAAGTGTTGGATTCGAAATAGGAAACTCGGAATCTCGCCACTTTTTCCTTCTATGCGACCGCATAGAAGGAATGAATGCGGTCGCATAGAAGGGCCTGTTTGTGCTCTGGAATTCCCTGCATGGACCAATGCGGTCGCATGCAGGGGACCACTATGCGACCGCATAGTGGTAACATCTTTCAATTCGTGGCGATTTGGTCCCTGAATCCTATTTTTCCACTTTTCGACCATTTTTCCATCTTCTTCTTGTTCCAATGCACACTTTCAATACTCAATTGAATCTTTTCATCTCCATGTACTCAATTTCTTCTCCGAGTCATCTTTTGAGTATTTGCATCTTAGTCCATGAACTTTGATTTGTCTCCTTTTTGGTCCTTTTTCTCCATTTTTCTTCCTTTTTCACCACGATCACCGATGTTGACCTACAAACAAGATTTGTAACCAATTTAGCCATGTTTCACGCATATAACGATGGATATCCAAGTTAAACTCATGAATTAACCGTGTAAAATACACTCCTATCAAATATAATATCTCCACTGCACATATATAAAATAAATTTGGGATTCATTTGTCCCTCAAATTATTTATGACGATAAAGTGAATAATGATATCAAATTTCTTCAAGATATAATATGCAGAGAGTCTATCATGACCTGTATGCTTACACAACTTAGTGTAATTATAGTGTTATAGTGAAGCAACATGTCAATAATGTAGATACGTGACATGCGTATTTACAGTAGTGAAAATAAGATCATGACATGCTAGCAAAGATGTGACATGCATACTTGGCAGCAATAATATAAGGCATATGTTGCAGTAATAATGTAATGATACAAAGATACTAGTATCACAAGAGTCCTCCAAGTCTGAGTCGAATATTAATATGATGGTCGGACTTGGAATATAAGTCGAAGTAATGAAGTTGATGTAGAGATGAGACTAAATATATAAGCTGATATGACAAGCTCATGCATAAGAGATGCTCTGAATGTGAGTAACAAAGGCGATGCTCTAAATGTTTAAATAGTATAGGCAATGCTCTAAATCTGTAATTAGCAATAATAAGTTGACATCCTTACATGGGGGTGGCGATCCATGTTAAGGGCTTCCTTCATGGTGTTTGATCCAACCATAGAAAGCTTCATCTTCGTAGGTATTAAGGTGGGTCCATCTCTCTCCTTACGAAGCGGCAAATAATATAAACTCTTTGAAAATTAGTAGATGTAACATAGCTGAAGTAGAAAAAAATCTCTAAAAGATAGCAGTTGTAATATAGTTGATGTTGAGACAAGATAAGCTCTTTAAAGATAAATGCAGCTGTAATGCAATATCTCGTAAGGGGAGACATCTCGTAGAGCCGCAGAGCGAGGAACGACTATCGAGCTAGTGGCTCATCTTGAGCTTTCGATATCTTATATGCTAGCCTTGAATAGAAGATGTTTTATAACTGGACTCAACGATAGTGAGAGGCGAGGAATAAACAAATCGCGAATAAATCTCAAACTATTAGAGTCTTACAAATTGGCCTCGGAATGATGAGGTCTTATGGCTAGACTCGACAATAGTGAGATGCGAAGAATAAGCATCTTGCGAAGCCAGGAAAAAGCATTAGCGAAGAGGGGAATAAACATCTCATGAATAGCTCTCGAACTATCAAAATCGTATAAACTCGCCTCAGAATGACGAGATCTTATAGCTAGGCTCGACGATAGTGAGATGCGAGGAATAAGCATCTCGCTAAGTCAGGGATAAGCATCTGGCGAGGAGTGAAATAAACATCTCGCGAATAGCTCTCGAACTATGAGAGTCTTATAAACTGGCTTCGAAATGATGAAGTCTTATAGTTAGGCTTAACGATAGTGAGAGGCGAGGAATAAACATCTCGTGAAGCTATGTATAACCATCTGGCGAGGCAGGGAATAAACATTCGACAAAGCGGGGAATAGACATCCCGCAAATAGCTCTCAAACTATCAGAGTCTTATAAATTGACCTCGGATAGATGAAATCTTATAGCTAGGCTCGACGATAGTGAGAGGCGATGAATACGCATCTCGCGAAACTAGGAATAAGTATATGGCGAGAAGGGGAATAAACATCTCACGAATAGCTCTCGAACTATCGAAGTCTTATAACGAACATCGGATATACGAGGTCTTATAACTAGGCTCGACAATAGTGAGAGACGAGGAATAAACATCTCGCGAATCTAGGAATATGCATCTGGCAAGGCGGGAATAAACATCCCGCAAATAGCTCTCGAACTATCGGAGTCTTATAAACTGGCATCGGATAGACGAGGTCTTATAGCTAGGCTTGACGATAGTGAGAAGCGATGGATAAATTCTTGTGAGCCAGAAATAAGCATCTAGCGAGGCGAGGAATAAAAATCCCGCGAATAGTTCTTGAACTATCAGAGTCTTATGAACTGGCATCGGATAGATAAGGTCTTATAGCTAGGTTCAATGATAATGAGAGGTGAAGAATAAACATCTCGCGAAGCTAAAAATAAGCATATTGTGAGGCGGGGAATAAACATCCCGCGAAGACAAGAATAAACGTCTCGTGAATAGCTCTCGAACTATCGGAGTCTTGTAAACTGTCCTCGAATAGACGAAGTCTTATAGCTAGGCTCAACGATAGTGAGAAGCGAGGGATAAACATCTCGCGAGGCCAGAAATAATCATCGGCGAGGAGGGAAATAGACATCTTGCGAAGCCAGGAAAGGCTCCTTTTGCAAGGGCAAAAACGTCTAGCTAGGGCTATAATGACGTTCCTTTTTCAAGGGCAAATACTTCGAGATCACACCTCTTCCTTTATTCAAGGAATGAGGACTCCAAGAAATACCACATCTTCTTTTATTCAAGGAATGAAGACTCCAAGAAATACCGAATCTTCCTTTATTCATGGAATGAGGACTTGAAAAGATGTTGCCTCTGATAGTATGAAATCCACGACCTATGGCTCACCTTTATTAATAAAAATACTACGAGCTAGGGCTCACCTTTAATGATGCGAGGTGTTACAAGCTAGCCTCGGATGTGCGAAGTCTTAAAGCTTGCCTCAAACAATAGAGATGATGATCAAAAGTGCCTTTATCCGAGCTAGGTAGGTTGTCAAATATTTGGTGTGCATCAATTGCAGCAATTACTACAAAAACTCAAGGAAAATAGCACCGACACCCATGTTCAAATAAAGAGCAATCCGAAACAGTAGCTCAAACGCTTAGATGAAAAAACTCATGTGCGGTGGTAAATACTAGATATGTAGAGATCAGGTTGATGTTATTGCCCGAAGATGAAATTGTGGGTGCAGGTCAATTTTTTTCCTTATTTTTTGTTGTTCATTTCAAAGCATAGTACTGCACATTCTCCTCAAATTTCTTGCGTGGTGTCGATTGAATTACCAACCAATGTTGTTAGAAGCAGTGGAGGATATTTCTCAACAGCTCCTACATTAAATGCTTGAACCATTTGATTGCAAACAAGAGCAACTAAAGCAGAGAAATACATAGAACTTGCAGCCAAATTGCAATTTTTGACCTTAGAAGATGAATCATCCTGGAGCCTCCCAATTTGATTTGTTTCTTCCTTTGTTTGTTCCAAGTGTTTGAGTAATTTGTTAAAAATATTGTAGTCATCATTAATTTTTTGAAGCAACCAAGTTCCAAGAGTTTCAGGATTTGCCTGACGAGATTCTTTCACCTCTAATAGTTCATGTGTGTTGTGGGCACCGAAATTGCTTTCCAGTCTCTGCCTTTGTGGTTTACCTTATTGTTGAGATTATGCAAAGAGCAGTTTTTATCTCCTTTGTATTCATGACAGATTAATTTTAAGAGCATTGAACCTGCCATGACAACTATTGCTGACAACCATCTCGATGAAAGCCAATAGAAGCTCTAGCATACCTCAATTTTACTAATAATGTCATAAAATGCCCCTTGAATAAATAGCAAAAAGGGCTAAATTATGAAGCTAGTTCATAGTTGACTAGGTTGAAATAAAGAACCATCCAAATTGCAGCCTGACTTGAAACCAATCTCCAATGGCAAGCTTGTTCCCAAATAAAGTGTCACAACAGATTTTGTAAATCCTTAAGGTGTTTTATTGAACAACTGGTGTGTGGTATAGAAAGTTCAAATTTTCATAGTTACTTATTTCCATGTCGAACCAAGAAGTAAAACCATCATGCCTTGCCTCCAAATTCAATGAAAGAATTTCAGCAAGAATACCAGATTTCACTATGAGTTGACCAAGTGAGTTCTAGATATAAAGAAACTGAAGAGATAATCATAGCAGTTCGATGGCTAACGTTGACTGGCATATAGCTATGATAGTCTCACAATTGTTGCTTGTGATTTCTTATAATTGCTTCACCTCAATTTTAGTATTGACGAATCCTGGAGGCAGCTTTGAAAATAAATAGCCATGCACAGGTAACCTAAATATATGCAGCAAATAAGGTACAACTAACTTGGATAACCACATTGAAGTTATTGCTCGCTAACTTTGAGTTCTGCACAGTTAACATGCTTCCAAGATAATCAGGTAACGGACTAGAGGAATTATTACCATGCAGATCCAAGCTAATCATATTAAAACATGTTATTAAATCCAGTTGGCTTTCAAATAGACCACCTAAAGTCTAAAGAGCATGTTTTTCAATGCTATTAATCTTCAGCATGCCATGTAAAAGTATGTTATTTAGTCTAACTTTAAACATATTTTGAAATTACTCTAAGCACTAAGTCATTCATAAATATCAAAATTTCTGGCATTGCTTGCTGACGAAAGAAATTCACTTTTATTTTCCTTATCCGAGGCACCAAATGCACAATGACATTCTGAGAAAGGTTAGTTGGCATGATTGTCAAAAATTTAAGCAAATGGCCCGCTCATTCCATACTTAATAGAGTGAAATTATGAAGTAAAGCACGTTGGTGACTAGTTCCCCAACCAAAGTAGGCCTCAAGGGCAAAACTTAGCAAAATGTAGTGTAGGATTAATAAAAGATAGCGGTTGACATGAGTAAAAGAAAATTGTAGCCATGAAGATAAGAATGGGAATGAAAACGGAATAACTGAAAATATAACTCCCCTTTGTATAAGTTGATGACGTTGATTTGTGTGCCACGGAAGGGTTGGTTTGCCTCGACGGTGGCTAACAAGGGTCTCATTGCAATGTGGAAAATTGCTTGAACTCCCATAAAAATAAGTTGGTACATTTTCTTTCAAACTGTCAGGTGAGAATATATTTTGCTGCCCTTAAATCCGCTGCCAATCGCATGATTCTGGTTGTTCGGCTTTCTTATATGGGATGCTCAGTGGCAGGGGCGGACGCAGAACAAAAAAGTTAGAGGGGCACAATCGAACTTGCAAAGAAGTTGAAAGAAATTTTACACTCGAAAATTTACGTCAAAAAAAAAAATCATACCCCATGTAATTTTGCATCCAAAAATTTACATGAGATATGACTTTTTCGGATGTAAAATCTCGAGAGTTTTTTATCTCATATTTCATATAAAGTTCCCTAATAAAATGATGAAAATTACATTGAGAAGTTTGTATTGCAAAAATAGTAAATGTTAATGAAATAATTGAATTTTTTTTTAAAAAAAATACGAGTTAAACGTTTTTCTTTAAGACACACGTTTAATTATTTTGGATATCTATTTGGACTATTCGATATACCCATAATGTAATTCTCGAAATAAGTTTTGAGATGACATAAGCAATTTGTAGATTCGATTAGCGTACAATCGTCGGAGAATTTTTAAAATTAGCATATTATCGAAATTCAAATTTATTGTGATTTTGCCCCTGTTTGGTGGAAATTCAAATCAAATTTTTAGTAAATTTTGATAAAAGTTAAAAAAATTATGAATTCCATGAAATATATTATTAAAATTAATTGTTAACTTTAATTTAGATTAAAATTTAGATTTCAATCAATACCAAACATGAATTTTAAAAAAAAAAAAAAAAAAATCAAAAGTTGTGGGGGGCACGTGCCCCCAGGGCCCCCTTGTGTCCGCCCTTGCTCAGTGGGCCTCTATTAGTTGAGCTTGATAAAAGCTCTAGTGGAAACATGCGAAAAGACTAGCATAGAGAAATGGGAAAAATTCATAAATAATGTGTATATTTTACACCAATTCAAAAATCAGGTTTATAGTTTGAAAATTCAAAATTCAGGTTTTTTTATTTTTTTATGAAATAATAATTTATTAAATCAATTTATTATTAAATATTTAATTCTAATATAATATAATTAACTCATCCCACATGCACTATCCATACCGCTCTGGGAACTATTCCGGCGACCATTCCGACCACTACTCTTCTCCGACGATCGTTTCGGCGACTGCTCCGATTCCGGCGATTATTTCGATAGCTATTCCGGTGACCATTTTGGTCACAGATTTACAATTTACGGTCCAGTTCAAAAATTTTATAGATCACAATTAATTCGTTGGTCACAGATCAAAATTTATAGGTCACAGAGTCACAGATTTTCAAATTAATTGGTCACACATTTTTGTACGGTCACAGATAAAAACATGATTAATTTCATTAGTCACATATTTTCAAATTTGTTGGTCACAGATTATTTTTCAGTCACATATTGTCAAATTTTTAGGTCACAGTTAAATACTAGGTTACAAATAACCAAATACTTGGTCACATACCACTGACACTTCTTCAGCCACCACAACACAAAACACCGCCACCACCTACAGCTACCAAACAAAACACGGCCACCACCCCAAACGCCGATCCACCACTAACATCTCCAGATCCATCTACACCAAAATCAACCACTAACAATAACATCTTCAGATCCACCTACACCATTGAGAACAAAAAAAACCTCAAAAACCACATCCACCGCCATCCCTCAAAATCGCAGATCTACCCTCGACCCGCCACGCCAGCACCAAATGGATGGAAAATATCCCAACAGCAATTTCATTGCTTTCCCAGCAACGAAGCAGCGATTTCGCTGCTGGTTTCCTAGCAACGGGTGAGGGGAGAGGAGAAGGGAGGAGGAGGCAGCGGCGATCGATTATGGAGAGAGATGAGAGGGTGAGAGAAATGAGTGAGAAAAAGTATGGATTGAAAATGAATTAGGGTTTGAAATATTAGTATTATAATATTATTTAAATATTTAATTCATACTTGATTTTTGATTAGATAAAACTTGTATCTGAATTTTGAATTATGAAGTTTAAACCACTGGTTTTTTGTAATTTCCACTATAGGGATAAAGCAACTAGGGGCCCAATACTTAAAAGAGATGTAGCATGGCCTAAAAATATAGTCAACTCAATTGAACATGCCTTAAGTGATAGAAGCCCAACCATGGACAACCACAACCTTTTAAAGAAAAGCCCAAATTATGCCCAACTAGAAATTAGACCTTATAGTAACAAAACTTACTGCCCATATGCGGACCAACCCAAAAACATTATAAGCCCAAGCATAGTGTAGAGAACACAGACCGCTAAATGGGTCTTAAACACAATAGACTAGAACTGCAGGCATGGTCCCAATGAAAATGAATTCCAATACCAGAAATGGTTGTCCCAATTCCATCAACTAACCTTTATTTCTTCCAAGAGGCCCAAAAACTAATCAACGCCATTTTCCAACCTATTTTAGTGGATGAAACCCTAAGAAATAATTCAAGCCAGAAAGTATCAAATAAGCTAGAAATGTCTGTTTCTTATGCCAGCAAAAAGCCTAACATAAACCATTTGAATGCACTACCATCAAGACATGTCTCACTCAAAATTTAATGTTAATCCAGTGAAAAAAAAAAAGCAAGATCCGTGTAATGGAGTTCCCTATGGGGCCGACAATTATCTGGCCTTTGTCGGAGTTGAAGGCAGTTTTGGTTACCTTAATGCTTTGCTTTCAGCAGAAACTCATTCTTCAGCCAAGGGTATCTCCAAGATTCCGGTTTGTGAAGCCATGGTTGGAAATTTATGTAAGAATAGGAACTTGTAAATTATTTTTGTTGAAATGATATTGTCTCTCAATCTATGAATAGATTAACCCATACACTTCATCCTTGCACTGTGAAAGTGAAAGGGTAGAGAAGTCTATATACAGAGCTACTTGTTTCCATAAGGTGATTTTGAGAGATGTGTAGAACTTTTTGTTTGACAAAGAACTAAGTTGGGGAGAAAGGTCCTTCATTTGATACTCCTGTTGAAGTGAATTTGTCAAATGCTTCATCAATTTTTTTTTAATTTTTTTTTTTCGATGGCAAATTGTTCTAGTTTGCAAATCACTCCTTTCCATAGATCTGTTATTGCCAGATGCCGATTTCTTCAACCTTTAGTTGGAAATAGCCATTTTTATGGCGTATCTTCTTGTCCCCTTTTTCAACAAAATCTTCAGATATGTTTGCTGTGGCCATTTTTTCTTTCTTGATGTGGCCGACTTCTTCAAGTTTTTGGTCGAAGAAACTGTTGCCCGGAAAATATTGGTGGCCTTTTTTAATGTGGTAATAACATGGTTAACTTACAGATTCCCACATACAGCGTCAATATGTTGACCTCAAAAAATGTGCTAACAGAATCTCTTCCAACTCCCCTCCACGTAGACATCAACTCACACTTGAACATCTCGTTAGGAGGCAAAGGTCACCGAGAGAAAAGGATTCGGCGACCATTTGCACTTTAACGGGCAAATCAACGGTTAGACGAGAAAAAAAATAGTGCAAGAGAGGAAAGGAAATTTGGATATAGTTAGATATCATACTTTATTATGAATGAAATTTATATATATATAGGAAAATGTAAAAGAGCCATGTGTGTAATGGGTCGAGCCCCAAGATGTAAATTATTTAGTTTAATAACTCGATCGATTGAACAGTCGATAACATGTCGATATATAAAAAGTTTCAATATGTGTTCATTTCAACGTCATCAACTTTTATATCTTATTTAATCCTTAATACTTTAACTAATTAGTACATCTTGTCTTCGATGACGATTTTTCAGACCAAATATCCTTCTAACATGCATTGAAACTTTGTTGCTTATTTCACTTATTCAAAAATATGACACGCATAAGTATTTTACGCTCGCCTAGGGAACTTTTGGGACGGAACCCGTCACTAATATTAGATAAGATGTAAAAATTTATTGAGGGTTGATGGTAAGATTTGACAAAAAAAATTGGGCACATAAATGCGAAAATGATTAAAGGTAAAGGACATTTATTACAATAAAAATTTGACGTAGCTACAAAAATATGGTGTGAATATAAGGGGTACTTTTTAAAATACCCTAATCAAACCTACCGTTTTACACTTTGCCCATTTTTTTTAAAGATTCACCACAATAGCCGTTTTGAGATTCAAAGACAAAATTACCCTTAAAATAATATACAATTACAATTATATGTTATTGTCTAAAAACAATAATACCATTTTTTAAGTTATAAAAAAGGCCAAACATTTCTCACTTAAAATTTCAAAATCAAATCACTTTCTTTATCAATTTATTCAAACACAGATAAAAACAGTTTCATTTTTCATCTGTTTCAAACTTGAAAACAGACAAATTTATCAAACGATCAACAAGTAAATATTATTCACAGCCATCAGTGAAATCGGTAAGTATATTTACGTATTTTTAATTTGGTTTCGATTAAATTATAATTTACATATTATTAATCTTTAAATCTTTTTTCGACGTATATGAAAAATTTACATTATTAAATGGAACTATATAATTTTTTTAATAAAAGCGAGCAAAAGAATTCACTTGCATATGAGATTTTTCAGACAAATTTTATGATATTATGCTTTCCAGAAGCCCGCACGGCCACAAGTCCGGGCCCGCACAGCCTCGGATGTGTGGGCCCGTACCCCGGCCCCCGCACGCTCGGACGTGCGGGGTGCTAGCCCGGACGTCCGCACGCCCCGCACGTTCGGGTAATTGAAAATTTTCCCTTAATTATTTTTTTAACAAAATATTTTTTCTAATGCAACAAATATGGCATCGGTTGCAATCACAGATCTTTACTTTGGTGAATTTGAAAAGGATGTAAATGGTCGATGGGTCTGGAAATGGACAAGTGAAATACATGGCACAATTTCGATTTTAATAACATCGAGTACGTCGTATGCAGAAATGTACAGTGAGATACAGAATATGCTCAACGTCGATCCCGCTCAGTACGACATGAAATTAGGATTTCTATGGAACAATGAACATTCATCAATTCCAGTTCCATCTGTAAAGGTTATATCTGAACATTGCATGAAAGTTTTATTTGCATTGAACCAATTTCTCATGACTACTCCTCTCTGCGTAAATTTAGTGAAAAAGAATGTCCCTGATAGTGAACACGAAGAGCTCGATGGAGGGGATCGTAATGTGAATGATTTTTGGAACACAGTGGAGATAGCTCATGAGGATGATGTGGTTATTCCCGATACAGTGGTTCCTCACCTCACCAATACGCACAGGATTCCCTCGATGGTTCAATCCAACGAGAATGAAAATGAATTTACGAATGAGGACTTGATTGCTTTATCCAATGGAAGACATGGGTCGAGTTAACAAGATGTGATCAGTACACGTACTTCTAATTGTTCCCGTACAGTTCCAGATGATGAAGATTTATATGTCGAGCAACTGTTCGAAACAAAAAAAAAACATTTGCAGGAAGCTGTGCACCGGATTGCTTTAAGACACAATTTTGAGTTTAAGTTAAAAAAATCGGACAAGTCAAC